>VZTL01026165.1:45533-77860 GCA_013400535.1 Scopus umbretta
AAAAAAAAAAAAATCTCATGAAAAAAACATGTCATCAACACTTTTGCTACCAACTTCAGTTATTAGCCACCTAGTGTCCATCTAGTCCAAACAGCTAACCTCTATACCATGCACCGTGGTTCTCCACTGTTCCTGCCTGGCTAGTTAAACCTTTCATCTTTGTTCCTGCTAACCCATCTGGTGCTTCTTAAGTGAACCAGAGTTACTAAATGACGACATTTGCCACCACAGCCAAACACATTCATCACCTTCCTTTTAACTGTGCTGTCTTCTAGGGCTGTACGCCCCAAGCTGCATGTGCCTCGTGGTGGGCAAAGCAGAATACTCTGGGTTTTGGGTGCAGCCCTCAAAAATTAGAACAGATATGTTAACATGTCTCTCATTCTCCGGGAAGACTTGGTTTCACTGGACGACAGCCTAAATAAATACAGTTTGGAGCAGAAAATCTGTATGTACCTGATTGCTCAGTCTCCATCTTTCAAACCATGTTCTTGTCCTCTCTGGTCAATTCCTGAAAAGAAATACTCATTTACTTAGCTTTCATACTTTTAAATCAGTGAAGCTGCTCTCATCCATCAAGCTAGTCAGTGCACTTTGCAGAATAAAGGCCTTATATTGTAAATTCCTTTCTAAAATATCTTTCCATTTGAGGAGTGATTACATATTGTACAGATTTCCCATTCTGAGAGTATGACACAGTGGAGCTTTAATTCCTGTGGTCATTACCACAGTGCAAATAATGGGGCAGCAGCAGTGAAGACCCAGAGCTGCTGCTGGTATAATAGCAATTTCATCTGAATAAGAAGTGCTGACAGAAAGGGTACAGTCACAGCACAAGTGAGATATTAAAAAACCCAAACTTTCATTAGCAGGAATTAATTTGCATGGTCTTACCAGGGCTACTGCACATGCTTATGAGTTGTGTAGATAAATATCACTATCCCTCTGCTGTAGCTGGGGAGCTTGGTATAATTTAGAGATGAGCCTGGGCCACAAAAAGCACTGAGCAGAGGGTCCCACATGCCTCGCTCCCCTACCCATGCTCTGAGCACCACAGCATGCTGTCACCCTATAAAGCATGAAAGGAGACTGTTAAACAGCCTGGCATTGCAGTGTATGAAGTTCGATGCCCTAGCTCAGGGTACAATGACCAGCTAGCAGATATGATAAAACAGATTTCAAGAAATAGAGGAAAATGCATACCAAGTAGGTGGCTGTATCTTATGTGCCATACTTAAAAATACCTTCTCTCAGGAAGGTGTTGAAAGTTAATCCTTCAAAAAATTCTCCCTTTAAAGGAGCTAGGAAGGGCTTGTGCATGTTTGTGAGGGAAAGACCTTGCAGGGCTGCTGCAGAGGGTTAGAAGCAACAAGCAAGGACTTGGGAGACACAGGGAGCCACCCTTACCCCTTCACTCTTCTTCACAGCAGAGGAAGGAGCCACATTGCTTTAAAACACACTCATAAGGATCCACATTCAATCCTGCAGCCTTCACAGCCTTATCATCAGTCAGGGCATTAAGACCCATTATCCCAGTAACCAGAGGTCTCTCTCTTCCATAGCAACACAGGAGCAAATGGCAGAGGTGAGGTCCAGGAGCTCTCATGTCCCTGCACTCCCTGCACAGGTCCTTCGCTTCTGTAGCTCACACACCTGAATGCCAGGAGGGCTTTGGCTATTTAGCCCACAAATTTCCAACTGCTCAGGCAGACCAGCACGGGCCTTGGCAGGTGCTAAGGGCTTGCCCATCCTGCCCAAGCCCATCCTTAAGGGTTGGCAGCACTTGGTGTTCAGCTTGGTGTTGCTGGCATGGGGCAGCTGGCAGGAACTCAACAATGTAATTTAAAGCTTCTTTTAAACCATAGTGCAATCATTAACCTTCCACATGGGCACCAACAAATGCAGTGCTGGAGGGCTCGTGTCAGGTCTCCATTTTATTTCCACTAGGCCACTGTGAAGGCACAGGCTTATGCAAAGTCCCAGGCTCACTGAGCCTTTTGGAGAGGTGGTCAGACTAAAGGCTCAAGTAGGGTCACCATGAGCTGCTGATGGATCAAGCCATTTGTGCAGGCACGCCTCAAGTCTAATGGGACCTTTGATCTGAAGACATTGTGGAAAAGCACCTAAGCTGTTCCACAGATAAAAATCTAGTCTAGAAATCGAAAGCCTCTCTCCCAAGGAATACTATATTTCTGGGACACTGTTCACCTCTATTTCTGTCTGTTTTAGCTGGGTGTTTTTTGCTTTAGGTTATGGCAGCTTTTCATAATGTCTTACCTCACTCTCCCCATGGTTGAACTTTAAACATAAAGTGGCAATATATACATGACACAATAAACAGGCTCCTACACCAAAACCATGTGCTGAAGGAGGCTCTGAGTCATTCTGAGTTTTCCTAAAATTGCACCGTGAACAAAATTTGACATATAATTTTATACTATATTTGTATAATGTTGCTGGTTTAGGAGAAACACAGTTAAAAATACTTTCATAAGAATAACCCTCATTTAAGAATTTATCCACTTTTTTAATTAAGACAACACTGCTTTACCAATGGCTAGAGGAGTCCTGTTGAATATCATGTTACCTCCCTGGTACTCACTTTTGGGCTGCCAGTGCTGTGTTGCCTGCCTTCCTCCTTTCCATCAACCAGTGTACACATCTTGGTGGAAGAATTAAGTTTCCTTCTCCAAGTCAGCCCTTGCTGCTTCCGGACAGCATCAGCTGTTAAGACAGCCAGATGATGACCCACCATGCTGAAGCACCAAGGAGGGAGAGACAGGAATTAGCAATACAAATCTGGCTGGATCACTGAAAGTATCTGAATGGTGACTCTTGTTTTTAAGACTATTCTGGATTCTATTATAAGGTAGGCAATCATTTCTAAAATGCTTTGTAAACACCACATACTTGATTTTCTAAAGTATTTAACATTACGTTTTTGTTTGATCTTTTTAATGATTGTTTCTCCAGTTATCTCAATGTATTTGTTACTATATATCATTTTTCAAAAAGAAGGCAGCAAAATAGTTGCAATGCTTTAAAAACAAATGAAGGAATGGCCTTTGCTAGAGCAGAAAATACAGACAGCAATTATGTGTACAGCACACTACCCAAAAACTCCTTGTGTCTGGGACAGATAAAGATCCACATTTCAAGCATAAGTGACAACAGGCAGCCTTTTTTGCATCCATACAATAAGGGATGCACAGTGTTAGCAAAAAAATAGTAGATGTTATTAATAGGCACCATGGTTCACCAACTGGCAAGACTCTTTAGGCCTTGCTACCCTAAGGTGGTTGCAATGGTGCCACTTCCCAAAGACAGCATGTATGACAAGCTATTGGTCAGAAGTGGATCCAATTGATTCTTTGTATAAACTGATATACTAAATGCTGGAGTAATACTGAGTGAGGATAGATTGCATTGCTGCTTTTGCCTTGTTGTTGTTGTTGTTACCAGGATTAATTTAGACTATGTTAAACCCTCTGCATTTCCCTGGTTTCCTTACCGCCAGTTGATAACAATTTGCTGAACCATATTTGGTTGCAATGTTCTTCTTTTTCTAAAGAGCATGACGATGTTCTTTTATTAGCATAAGCACTCAAACTGTGTCCAATGTCTTAAAGCAATTTATACAAATCATAATCACTTGAGAATTTTATTCTGAAATTAATGCTTTAAGAGTTTTGATTAATTCACTAATTTCAAGATTTCTACTTTAAATACTTCAACAGTGTGCATTAACAAACTTTTGTCATCCATGGTATGTAGTGCATGTGACACTCATAAAATCTAAACACTGAAATGTGTCCACAGTTTAACCTAACTCCTAACAGCAGCAATGGTGATGGAAATGACTCAAGGTCCTACAGCATTCCGAGATGATTTTTAGCCTAGGGTCCTGTGAAGATGCTGTGAGACTTATCAGTCACCAACTCCAGTTCCACCCAAAAAGTAACTCTATCCACCCGAAATTTACTACGATCAGAAAAACATTAACTTTACTTTGCAGTATAGGTCTCATACAAATCCAAAAAATGTCACACCCTTCTGTTCCACTCTCTCCTGTGACCAGGACTAGTCAGCCAAAAGTTGGTAGATGCTCTTTGGTTTCACTACAGGGCATGGTGAGGACAGACACAAGTATTTAATAGCACTTACCAGGTGCCTCCATGCCTCCTGTTTCACCCTCAGCAGCAGCAGGTGTCCTTTCAGCCTCAGTTTCCCAAGTTCAGGGAATGTGATGTGAAATCTGAGTGGTATCACAACCTGACTGAGGTTTCCTGGCTTGTTATTTGCAATCATCCCAACAGCATTCCTCACATGGGGACTGCTCTGTCTGCAGTGCACAGTGAATGCAGTGGAAAGGCCTATAAGGATATTTCATTATTGCTCCAGCTATAGCACGCAGCCCTCCTGGGGAAACGGAAAATGTATGGGAGAAACCTCTCAAACACTAGAGTTGATCTTGTTTTTTCAGCTATGAGTACACCATGAATGCCAAATGAATACAAGCCACATAACATTCATGGCTGACATGCTGTTAAAGATGTTAAAGCTGACATGCTGTTAAAGATGTTAAAGCTTTGTGGCCTACAGATCATGCAGAATAGACCTAGGACAAATATGATATCTCTTTCCACTTTTCTGCCATGAGTTTTGCAGGTGTGCATCTCAAGGTTTGTGCTTTGCCCATCCGAGCACATAGCCATTTGGTACATGGATGGCAAAGGGCCGAGAATCAGAGTTAAAATTCTGCCTCTACAATCTGTGATCTCAAGAGATACATTTGAAACAACTCAAAGACCTCCAAAAGCACCCAAGAATATAGGAGATAAAAACTGTACAGCAGTAGTCATAAAAGACAGCATATGTGGTTTAACTGAATTTGTCTGGAGTCCAATTAAGCAATAAGACATGATAGGGCGTGTCATATTACTGGGCCATTAATGCAAGTCTCTGGAGCATTGTAAGGCACAAGGCCAAAGAGAAGTGCATTAATGGCCCGGTAATACATGCTTTGTCATGTGCCATTGTTTTTAGGGTATGATAATGTTTGTCTTTTGAAAAGAAAGAACAAGAAAACATACTTGAAAATTTTGGAAACTAAAATGAAGTTTTTGGGTGAGGGCTAAGCAGAAAGGAAGAGCTGCACCCTACATGCCATAAACTCAAGGTGGGAGATGTTGGATGGAAGACTTTGTTGGCTGCCTGGAGCTCCCTGTTACACTTCAGACATCTCACTGATGAGCAGGTAGGGATCATTTCCTAACCTCTGGCTGAGTTCACCTGGCTTTTGGATGAAACAATTTCCATTTTAGGTGGAAAATCAAAGGCAATTTACAGTGCTGAAATATTTTTCTGAAAAATAGGTGGAAATATGTTAAAGAGCATTTGAAAAAGTTAGACTTCCTTAAATCACCACATCCAGATAACATACTAATGTTTCCAAATTGCTCGCCAAGAAAGTCAAGGCATTGACTGTCATTTCTTGTATGGGATACTGGAAAGATTTTAGACGACTACCGGAAACCTCATGTTAGAACAATAGCCAAATAACCTGGTTAGTGTGACATCAAAACCCAGGCAAATTAATGGACCAGCAAATGAGGGGTCCAATCAATACAGATTTAAATGATGATAATAAATAATTATGTCAATCAATATGGTTTCATGGAAAACACATCTTGTCAAATTCATTTAATCACGTTTTTGATTAAATTACTATATACGTTGATAAAAGTGGCTGCATTGACTTAATATATTTAGACCGAATGCACTTCAACTTAGTACCACAAGAATATTCTGATTAAAAATTAGCATCATACAACATCAATATTTCAAATACTAAATGGATTAAAAACTGACTATATGACAGAATTCAGAAAAACACTGTTAATGGGAATTTCTATCTGATTTAGAGGGCCTACAGTGGGATCTCAAAGGTGATGAGTGTGATGATGTAATTCAATATTTTTATAAATATGTTGGGGGAAATAATGGAAAATTTTTAGACAGGTAAATAAATACTGCTGAGGAGAATTAATAAACAAACTAGAGAATAAAACAAACTAGAACACTTGGTTAAACTGAAATAAACTGAACATGATGTACTTTAATAAAGTCGGAGATACCTAAAACTTCCAGAGAATGCCCTGAATGCCTTCATTCAATCTTCCAGGTATGCACAGAAACATCTAAGCTGAGTGCCGAATGAAAAGACAAAATAGAGGAATACCTAAGGCCCCAAAGCAGTCTATTTTGTTTTGCTTTTACCTAGAGGTTATGATAAACTTGAACTTCCTCCCTGTCTGCGCACTAAAGGTAGTTTCCTAGATTGTGCAAGCATGTCCAATGATCATTGCAAACAGGAGAGTGTGTTTACACTCTTTATGTGCACCGTTCTACAGCAAAATGCCTCTTTTGCACATACTGACTTTATATAAAACAACTTTTATTTCCACAACTGATGTGGGCTGGTTTTGACTCATATTATTAACCTCAGTTCTTCCTTTTTTTTCCGAGTACTGGCCTTTCCTTACCTTCTTCAATACAAAGACAGGGACTGAAACCAACAGAGAAAGTGGGATAAGC
The DNA here is from genome assembly GCA_013400535.1 of Scopus umbretta. Taxonomy (NCBI): domain Eukaryota; kingdom Metazoa; phylum Chordata; class Aves; order Pelecaniformes; family Scopidae; genus Scopus; species Scopus umbretta. Next base: position 52,131 of record VZTL01026165.1, read on the forward strand.
AGGTACTGTTGTGCTGAGGGTAAAAGGATAAAACGTGACCAAAGCAAGATCACCTCCTCCACTGCAAAACTTTTAACAGATACTCCCCTTTTTTTCTGTGAAAACCATGAATGGGTGCCTTGTATCATTATGTGAGAGTGTTTGAGCCAATGTTAAAGAAAAAGTCCTACACCCATCTTAAAGCAATGCTCTGGCTGGGGTAATGAGCTCACATCTAAGTCTGGGGAGGAGACAGGGTTTGGAGTGACATGTTCAACACAAACTAGAACAAAGGAGCTCATGTTCTATCAACTTCAAAACAATTAAATACTAAATCCTCAATATTTCCAGCCTTATGGAAAAAAGATTCTTTTGAAGTCAGTCTTCAGTGTCTTCCTTTCCTAATCTAATCAACATCAATACATTTTTGACTAAAGCTCATCTCTGTATATCACCTGTCACAAAGTGAAGGCACAGAGGGATCAGTTGGCCAGATGAGACCTGGATGGTGACTGTCACACATTTTGGAGTCTGATGCCAGCTGAGTTTTGTCAGCTGGTTCTACCTCACATGGGACATAGTGTGGTCTTCCCTGTGATTTGGTATTGCTCTTGGTTTAAGAGGAGTGCAACAGGTAGGTTCTGATTTCTAGAACAGAAGTATTTTTCCTAGATTACTGACATCTAGCTGTAAGGAAATCAATAAAAAAATATTTCTTACAGTCATGTTCAGAGAAACATTCTCAGAAGAGGTATCTTTCTTTAATTTTTTTTATTAAAAGCATTTCATCACCAGCTCCCTGCTCTGTTCCCAGCAAGCCTTGATTACTCTGGATTGCCTTCTTCTAAGATCCAATCACTGTCTCTCTTTTTCACTGCAAGGTTTCACTCTCTACAAATGAAATCTGGAGAACAGACTATGACTGAAAAGCAAATACCATTAAAGAGAGATAAGTATTAAAAATCATCCTGTACAGATTAGAACGGCAGACATAAAAATACTCAAGTGAGTGTTGGCATAAAAAATTAAAGACAATATGTACATGGGAAATGGAAATCACTTTCACCTGTAAAAGAGAGGGTCATCTGAAAAAAGATGGAGACTCGAGTGTAACAGAGTGGAGGTCTTTCCCTGCAATGAGGTGCTTACCTGCCATCACGCATGTATGCAGAACTCAGCACTGCAGCACCGGCTTTCCACCAGTGCTGGTTGAGCTTTCTGCTTCTGGCTTTGGTATCAGTACCCGGAAAAATCAAAAGTCTGTCTTCAAAGACCTCAACATTATTTTGAGAATTTGTCACTGAAATGAGGTTTTGCCTTTTCTACTCTCTCAAGGAACAAAACAGATGGAATAACAGAAAAGAAATATCAATTCTTCATCACGTACTTATGGTATTAAATAGATATATACATATGTATATATATAGACACCCGTGCACGTAAAAACATAGGCAACCTTACTATGAGAATAACTGCCTGAACCTGTTAGCATACACCCACAGCCACATGTGTGTGTGAACATGCACACATTATATAACTTTGGTTATGTAGATGAAATCACTACATGAAAATATTCAATTCAGAACTGTTTCCATGGGAATATCGGGGCTTGCACATCATTGTGAAGAAACATCTGTCCTGATTTGGGATTTCACCAATGTACTTTAGCTTTACTTGCTTAACATTTGTTGAGATTTTACAGTCAAAAGCCCTCAGGCAAATTAAACTAGCCATGTACACCCTCAGGAAAATGAGACTTTGGTTACATGCCTGATACCAATTGATGCCAACTAGAAGAATTTTATGATATTAATGAATGTCTATAATTAAAGAACTGTTAATTGAAGTGAGTCAACGAGTATATTGGAAATCTCATACTACTTTTTGAACTTGGCTTTCTAATGTAGTTGTATTTCAAGATGCCTGAGAATCACTTAGTAAGTGCTTAGTGCATTTTGCAAGGATCGAGCAGAGTTCTAGCCATCCTGTTCATCGACTTTGATGGTACCATAGCAGTTCAAATCCCAAAAAGAGTTGAGAAATTTATCTCTTAAAAAACTCAGCTAAGCTTTTCACTGAAGTTCATATCCTAAAATCTGCACATAATTATGTATTTGCAGGATAAGGAGTACTTGTATAGCAAGAATTTTCCTCCATTTCCAGTTTTGAAGGGCTTTCTAAATGCAGATACTGTTTTAAATATCTCCTTAGGAAATAAGATATCCATTAGCATATAACACAATCCCATTAAGGACAAGTAAGGGCTACGAACGTGTGAGCCACTTGCATAAATTGCCATGATGCACTACCAGCTATATCCCATGCTCATGGCATCAAAGGCCAGTGCTAAGGACCATTAGCAGCCCTGCCAGTACTTACTGTGAGCTGTGCACTTTTATGCTAGACTGAGAGCTCCCACTTGCTGGAATGGTGATTTTTTTTAATGTTAAAAGCTCTGATTCTAGCTAAAAGAATATTTCTAGCTCATACAGTGGTAAAAAGGCTGAACACAGGTCCCAAGAGCAACTTCAAAGTCATCAAAACCTGAAATAAAATAAGGGAAACCCCATTCAAATTCAGTTCCTGAAGTACAAAGTATAGGACTGGCTAGTACAGTTCACTTAGTTAAAGCCACAGGCTAATAAAAGTTAGACTCCACTGAAGTTTAGAAAAGGGTAGATCAGTGGTCTCAGTACAAAACCAAGTAAATTCGTAGCCCTACCAGTTTACTGCTCAAAAGTGAAAATGTTTGGTGTTGCTTTACTTTTTTTTTTAGGTAGGGAATTGTTGCCTGGTATTTTTCAGCTTTTTAAATACCTCTTTGGAATGTAGGACTATATATGGCACTATATATGTGGTTAATATACATGTAATAGCTAGGTGCCAGCCCACCCTATGACACTGCAGCTAAATACGGACTTTCTTGGGATTTTCTGTTCTGTTTGGTTCACTGAACACACCTGAGGTACTCTGACACCAGCAGAGAAAATTAACAACAGTGCTCCCAAGCTAATACCTGCTCGGGTAAACTCTGAGATCCTTACCTGAACTCAGAGAATGGTCTGCAGCCTTTCAGGCTGAGGTCAGCTCTGGGGCTTGGCAAGGGAACAGCAAGGTGCTTATAAGACTGCAAGCATAAGTTTGAGCTGCGCTTTAAGCTTTCAGAATAAAGTGTGGAGAAGCATCTCCTCTGCCCATCTCTAATGATAATCAAGATAATGAATTCTGCAATAGCTGCAATTTTAACACTTAGTTAAGGCAATTCTCAAGTAACCTACATGAATTTAACACACAAAAATAATTAAACATGCTATGGAACAGATGCTGCACAAACAATGGCAATCAAATGATGCACACTTAGCAGACCTTACCTAGCGGTTAGTTTACAGCAGTTCTGAGTGACTGAAAGAGAAAAGCAGATATAAAGTATATAATTTCAAGCACAGCACACCTGACTCACACCATTTAGGAAAATCCAATAATTTAATCCATTTTCATTTTGTTAGACACTTTCATTCATGATAGTTTTTACTTTTTTATATGTATATATGCAGACATACATACACACACCTCATACCCTTAGCAGTTTCATCAAAATCCGTTCCAGAAATTATTATTTTGTATTTCATCTCAGCAGCACACTGGTAAAAAAAAAAAAAAAAAATCCAAATGCAGAGAACTCGGAGTCAGGTTTTAACATGGTTTAGGTGCACTTGCATGTGGAAAAGGCACAACCATGTGCCCATCGAAAGCTCTCATGATTATTCATTCAAACTCATCAACTGCAAGCCAAAAGAGCAATCTGGTGATTTTTATATATAATCATGCAGACTGTTCATGGATCATGTGGCAAATATATATATACAAATTGTTCATATGCTTGTGAGTTCTGGACACTGGCTGACTACCAATGTATGTTATCAAGGTATGTTCATTTTATGTACTGGCTACCTTCCAGGTACTGCAGTGATAGGCAGTAAATAAGTATTTATAATAATAATTAGCCAAAGTTTCAGGTACCTAGCCCATTTTCTACCTTGCCTAGGTAAGGACTGAGTTAGCTAGAAAGAAGCCAATGAACTGCCCTAATAATTAGGGGGAACTGTAAATAAAAGAAACAGAAAGCAGAGGACAACAAAAGGGAGCTGATTTACATGAAACTTTCAGACTGGCTTAATGTGCGCAGCTCCCAAGGAAGTTTCAGGGCCAAATTCAGCAGTGACACAAGTGATGGTGTAAGTTAGATATGTGTCAATCACAAAAAGAGTGTCAACCGGGAGAACTGGCAACATACTTTAGTAGCACTTTCATGGGGTGATTTGATGATGGATGGTTGTGTGATCTAAACTGTAATTTATGCACTGTGGCAACTGAAGTGGAGGTTGGCAGCTCAGAGAGTAGATGACAAGGGTGAAAAAATAAAACAGGCTTTCACCTTTAGTGACAATATCCCCATCCTTCCAAAAAAACACACTGGGGTTATTCCAGCCTGCTTTTACCACGGCTGAATGTTACCAACGTGGAGTCATTCACAGGTGCCAATTATAAATATTTTGCTGATTTACTAAATGATCTTTGACACTTACTTCCTGTTCCTCACTGCTTTCACCTGAATTGGCTCGATTGCATTTCAAGGGCAGGGAAATTTAAATTTGAAATTCAAAAATTTAACTAAAATGTTATTATTCTCTCCTTTCTTCTTTCATTGACTTCACGAATAACACTGTGTGCAACTACCTGCCCACCACTTGAGGCCGTCTCTTGAGGACATAATAAAGATCACAACAACACAGACGGCAGCAGCTCTTTTGTTCTGCAAGGCTCTTTCTGTAAGAGGAATGACTCTGACACTGCCTTATGCCAACCTGTTTTAGCTGACACAGGAAGAGATGAATAAGCCAGATCTGTCAGAGCTGAAGAGACAGAGAGCCACCAGTAATTCTCACCATTAACAAATCCTTGTAGAGTTGCCAAAATTCTCCTGTAAAGCTGCTTTTTGGGCAGTGTATTGGTTTTGCATGACAAGCTTTTGGTAGCGGGGGGGCTACAGGGGTGGCTTCTGCAAGAAGCTGCTAGAATCTTCCCCTATGTCCAACAGAGCCCATGCTAGCCAGCTCCAACACAGACCTGCCACTGGCCAAGGCTGAGCCCATCAGCGACGGTGGTAGCACCTCTGTGATAACATATTTAAGAAGGTGGGAGGAGGGGGGGGCAGGGGGCTAGAGAGAGTGGGTTTTTTAACCCCTTGTGCATGCTTTTTTTGTGAATGGTGTCTCAGTGTTTATCTTTGGAGGAAGCTCAAAAGAGAGCTGCCACGTTTTTGGTGAATTCAGCCCTGAACAGGACACTGAGGTGCTGGTAGGCAGAATGTGGTTTAGCGCTATGAGGCAGAGCCTGGGAAACAGAANAAATCTCAGGCACAGTATAAATCAGAATCAAAGCAGTTTTCATGCAGAAATGCTGCTGTGATACCTGATTCCTGGTCAGATACTTCATGACCTTATTGACCTGCACGGACTGACTTCCCTAATGAGATCAGGCTTTCCATGACGCATCATGGCCAGAGCCATCCCTAGGCAGTTCTGTCATGGCTCCAGACAAAGAGAAGCTATGGTGCTTCGTGTGGTCTGCTCAGAAAGTCAAGACCTTAAAATAGATGAAGGACTGAGCTATAACCATAACATGGACTGGGATACTTGAAATTGCATAGTTTAGGTTTTCGCTGAAGAGTTTTCTTCAGCAAAAAAAACTCCATTTTTTAACCAGCCCTAAGCCTTCAGTTTTGACACTAATTTCCTTGCATTTTCTCCGCTGCGGGGCTCACCCATAGGCTGGTAACCTGAGCAGGCATTTGGGAGGACAAAGCAATTGTGGCAAGGGATGGAGAATTTGTCTTTTGTTTTCAGTGGGCAAGAACAAAAGGAACAGCATTATCTGCTTTGCACTATGCATTTTAGCTGACTGTGATGTGATGTGATAGGTGTGCTGATGTTTTGGGTTTTCATCATTTCAGTGCTTTGGTTTTAGTTTCTAGAAAAGGGTGCCTAGGATATCAGACTGAACGTTTTTGTGTTGTGTTTAAATCCACAATAAATAAAATTTAAACATTAATGTTGCAGCTAAATTGAGCCTTAACTTAGAAATCTGTTTCTTAAATCAGTCTTTTGCAATGCACAAGTGTACAAGAAACAGTTTGCTCTCACTACCACCCCTGTAAATTCAGATAAATCACTTAATGAACACATAAAATGTGTGATTGAGAAATCAAGGTAAAAACATAGAGAATTTACTAAAATAAGAAAATAAAGAAGAAAAATTAATAAAATTAGTCAGGAGCAATCTGACAACATACAGTGATAGAGAGTTTTTAAAACATTTTAAAAGCATTTTTTAAACATTTTTAACACTGTAATAACGTAAGAGTTTCCTTATATATGTTATTAAAATTAAAATAAAAAATTGGGTATGCACATATATAAAGTATCTTTCATCTGACGATGGAAAATACTTGGCATGTTTTATGATCTATTTACAGAGACCTAATCAGCAGCAACATCCAAGGTGAAGGTGGGTGATTATTAAGTGCCAGCAAGCAATGGCCTGCAAGACGTCAGGACAGCAGGCAAAGGCCTTAGCTGTCCTCACCAACTTTGGGCAACCAAGTGATAGCCCAAAAGCAATATTGCAGGAGTTTGCCAGACCAAAGATACTCACAGTCTTTCTCAATGTCCAGACAGAAGATCCTGCTCTTTTCATTTGGAGTATTTAATATGCAAGATTCCTTCAAACCATCATTCTGAATTTTCATCTTTGACATACGTTCAGCAAATAGAAAAAATTAAAAAGTAATGAGGAGAGTTCCCAACTGCTTTGAGAAGATTCCACATATGTGCTAATTAGCGATTCTGTCTGAAAATATTCCCTGAAAGCTGTATGGGTAGTGCAGCCTGGGATAAATAATGCAAATGCCCCATGGCACTGTCACAAACACCACAATCAGTGCTGTTTGCGATTTCAGTGAGACTCTCCAACTTCTGCACCTGAGACTAAAATATTAATGAAGTAAAACTGTAGTAAACAAACCTCCAGTCCCATTCCCACCCCCAGTCAGCACACACACGCTCACTCACCCCACACCCACTGGCTTTCCTGGCACAGGATAAGAAGTATTTTAGGAAGATGAGAGTTGACTTGTGAATGTTTCCTTTGTACGAAAAACTACTCCTTCCCCCAACTGCTACACCAAGTGTCTCTTCATTGCTGGACTAGTGCCTACACAGATCTTTGATGCTAGAAATGGAAGAAGTATTACCACATGTTGATAATAATACTGGCAGGTTCTCTGCAACGTGGTCTCACCAACCAGCACAGAAGAAAAGAAAAGCAAACAAACCAGTGGTTTGCACCCATTTCCCATTCCCCCACCATACAGACACATCAGGATGCTGTACAGCCAGAGAGCTGGCAGAAAGTTGCTATTGTAGACAACAGGCAAAACCCAGACAAGCCAAGACAAAGGTCTCCTCTACCTTGAGACATGAGCCAGGGACAAGACTAGCCAACTTGGCTGCACGTGTCCATAATGCCACACAATAGGTTCACACTTCCCACGAAGACTGTCTGCACTTGCAACAGGTGGTGGAAGGGCATGTTGAAGTACAGATCTCTGGTCATGTAAAGGACCATAAACATATAAAGATACCTTTGGCATGCTCTCACTTTGGACAAGCAGGTGAATTTTCAGGTCTGAATTGTCCTTCAATATACATTTTCATTTACTACAAACCCCAAACCCATCCTGGAAAGTGTCACTGGTCTCTAGAAACACAAATTCCACTGACTTTCAGTGCAAATCAAAAAGGTGCTTAAGCAGTAACATCTAGCTATCTAGCTGTATAGTGGACTGTCACTGTCTTCTGAAAAGGTTAAGTCTTTAATCTACTTAGATGCTTTGGAAAATATTTCTCAGTTAAGTGCCTAAACCACTTCTGAAAGCGGAGCTAAAATTTGAAAGTTGCAGAGAGGCTTTAAAGAACTTCATGTGGCATCCTCCTGGACACACAGATGCATCTCTGGAGTTAAATTTTGCCTTCCTACAAATACAGCTTCTCTTCTAACTGCATCAGAGCTATTTCAGGTGCATGGCCAGAGTGAAATGCAGAGTGGATTTCAACCCCTAACAACTGTTCACAAACTATTGACCATGTTACAAATACCCATTAACCTGTCCACTCACATTTTAATCTATGGTCTCATATTTTAAATTATTCCTTCCTAGCTTATAGGGACTGCATTTTCTTGAAGTCTCTTTTATGAAATTACAGCCCTGCTGTTTTAGCCTGGTGTTACAATACCTGCCCACACTCTCTAGCACAATTCAGAATCAGAAACTAGTCTATAAATGTAAGTCCATGAATAGCATCCAGTAAAACCAGTGGGAAAAAAAAACCCCTCTTGCTAGTTTGATAAATGAGGGATAAATAGCATGGTTAAGGGAGTTTCTAGATGTACAGAAATCTATTCAGAAGTTGAAGATTAGAGGCAGACATCTCAGCTGTCCTAGACTACATCCAGAGTCAGTTTTCAGACATTGTTTTGGCTGTGAGATCTGTACACTTAGGTCTACAGAGCATCTGTGTGTGTTTGCCCATGTATACTCAAAATCCTTCCCCACCGCCTGTTCTTGAGCAGTGGCTGTTCAGCTGGAGCTTGAGAATCCTGGGACATTCATCAGAGTGAAAAAAACCCATCATACTCCCTTGATTACTGCTACTTTACTCCATAAATCAGGAAGCAGCAACCAAGGTTATGTTTGTATACGCCAAGAGCATTAGTGCCTGAAGTGTTGCCTATCTCCCAGTACCTATTTTAAGAACAACTGAAATTCCCCTCAAAAAAACAAAGTGTGGCCTAGACTAGCCCACCACAATGACAAATGAAATTTTACAGTGGCTTGAGATGTGCTAATGAAGCCTGTGTTCAGCAGACTGTTATCACCTGCCATCAGCCTTCCTACCAGTGCCTTGGTGCCTGCTTTTCTCTCTCCCTCCAGCACCTCCCGGATGCCTCCCAGCCCAAACCATGACTGCAAAATATCCCTGTTGTATAGCTGGCTTCTTAACCTCATTTAAATTCTTCCTTCAAGCTACCTCCACCATGATGCCCTCAAATTACCACCATCTTTTAATGAGAAGGATGCTATGCATACCCATTTTATCGTTATTGTATTCTCTCAGCCCAGCTGCCTTCTACCCGGTAGCTCCTGCCTGTTATGCAGATTGCGAGCTCTCTGGGGTGCCAACTGCTCTCTTCCTTGCATGTCTTCACAGTGTGTACCATGAAGGAGCCCTGATCTGGGCTGAGGTCCCATAACGCAAACAACTAGATAAAAGAATAATTTGTTAGCCTGGATTGCAAATCTTCTTCTGGAAGAAGAAATAAAGCAATTTCCCCAGGCTGTCAGAGGCACTTTCATGTGTCAGTATTGTAGCTCTTTTCTGGCGATGACAATGGTGCATCCAATTTCCAGGCACAAGGGGGAACTTTTGCCGTGCTGATGTGAACTCTGCATGTTACTGCTCTACATCTAGCCATGACACGGAGAACTGAACAGCTCGTAGGGAAGTGACGTGCTGTTGGGAAGGCATCTTTCTGTGGGTTGTTATGTTTAGTGTGGTGTGAACTGGGGCAGGAGGTGGCCTTTGATGGGATTTTTCCTGTGTGTGATCCCTTGCCTTTCAAGGAATGTTATATTTGGCTTGTGTTTTGATTTTGTACCTAATAATCATGAAGGGAGAGGCTGCACAAAGTTTATTTGCCCAGATTTATTATTAATTACAAATCTGCACTCTGGGTTACATGCACTGAAGTGAAATCACCACTGCAGGTCTGGCTGTGAAGCGGGAAATTTATATCTACATTCAAAGTTCATAAAAAGAATATTATATTATCAGTAGGTATGTGATTTGTCTTCCACCTGTCTAGAGCAGTCTCAAAAACATTCAACTGCTGCATCTTTTTTTCAGCTCACTCCTTGGGTAATTGAATCCAACTATTAGAAGCCAGGTACTAAAGTTTTTGTCCCATAAGGATTTCACTTCTTGGTACAAAAAAGGTCAGCTCAGTCAGTAAGAAGCATTGATCTATACTGTCAGCACCTCGCATCAGTGGTTTCAAATACTCCAGGGTCTGACTGGAAATACATTTTCAAACCGGATGTAACCAATGGCATTTCCTTCTTCTGGAGGAAAATATAACTTTTTCCACTCAACAAACACAGCACAAGGACATGCTTATCTGTTGTAAGGCAAGTTATATCTACATAATGTTTTACAAATAATTCATATTTCATTTAAGGTTCCATTTGTGCTAACTTGACATGCTATGTACTTAATTTTATCATATTTAATTGAAAATATGAAGCTCAAACATCAGCAGGTTCAAAATAAAATCCTGATTTTCTCTCTCACATAAAGCTTTCTAAGTGTCCTTTCCCACTTCTGACCAGTACATAACTATTATACCAGCTATCCAAACTTATAAATATGAATTGCTGTTTTGCCATTTAAGATACTTCAAATAAAAAAAAAGACTTATATTTTCTTAATGTTTAAAAACATGTATTACAGAAAACCCATCCCAGCAATCTAGCTAAATTCCTCAGTAAAACAATAGTTAACCAAGTAATTGATTTAGCTTTGCAAAGGAAAAAATACTGCATTGTCTACAGGGAAAAAAAAAAAGGTTGAAAGGAAAAAAACTGAAAGGAAAATGGAAGTGGTTCAGACTCCATCATCTCAAGTATCCCTTCATTGACACCCCTGAGACTGCACAACTGACATCTGTCAGGCGGGTGATTCCACCTACCTTAATATTTTGCCCCAACTTTGCACGTCAAAACCTTCCCTGTCAGGACTGTACTGAAATCAATAGCAGTTGCCCCATCAAATCAAACTCTTTAGGTAATTTTTCACCTATTAACCAGGATGTGGCCATTAAATTGCTTATTTTAAAAGCAAATTTATTAGGGATATTGAAGCCTTTATTATCGTATAATCCATCAACTGTTCCTGTACTATTTCCTTAGTCTCTAATTTGAGTGATAACGTAAATAATGGCTTCTGTGAACTTCTGTATATGTTCTCTTTTTTATACAGAGGGACCACAGGTCACATTACAGTATTTCTAGTCTGTCACAGTCTTGCTTGAACAAAATTTCATTTCATTATTCCACACAATGCTCTAAGTATGTGCTCCAGTTTCAAGAGCTAGTGCTCCATTCCATTGGTTCTTCCTAGCTACTGGTACTTTAATGATCATTGGACCTTTTAAACTGATGACTGCTGTACAGAAATTAGACCACACACCTCTTGATACAATTTAAATTTTTGACTTTTGAATTTTCAATTCAATTTAAAGCAGTGGGAAATGGATCAGTCACTGATTTAAAACCTGCCAGATATTTAGGACACATCTGCATGCTGTGATCAAGGCGGGCTGGACAACCCACTGCAAAAGCAGGTGCAGCTCCCTAAAAACTGACACAGCTCATTTTGCTCTGGCTTCACACCACTTCTCACACCTGCACACTGAAGATACTGTAGTCTTCAGGTCCTTCCAGTTTGAATGAATCCTCACTGGTGGCTCATTAGACCAGTTTTGTATCCCCCTTGCAGAGGCACTGCAGACGTCTCTCCTCCATCTGCCCAGAACACTCACTGGTTTGTGTTTGCTTGGAAATTAGGCTAAAATTCAAAGAGAACAAGCTGTGCTGGACGTTCTGCAGAGCCTAGTACCCCGACCTTGGAGATGGTAATGTCAAAAGCGGGCATAAGATGAAACTAAATGGCCCAGGTGATGCCCTGGTTCCCCATGTCATCTGCTCGCCACCTTGATGGTGATGTGGTTCGTGAGTGAGGATCTCTCACGTAACCTCTTGGACCAGACTTGCGTTCCCACTGCAGCAGTAGGAAGCCAGGAACAGACAGACATATTTATTGCCTAGAAAGGTGCCAGGGCTGCTTTTCACGCTCCCAGCTCCTCGACTGGCCAGAAGGTGCTTTGTAAGCGCTCCGTCCTTCTTCCTGTGCCACCTCAGCTGCAATGTCCCTACACGCAGGACAATGCTGTTTGACAGACCCCATCCTCTTGCTCAGCCTTCCTGCTCGCTGCTGGCTCCAGCAAAGGGAATGAACACGTGAATATGTCAGGGAGCACCGCAGGAACAAAAAGCTCCCCAGGGGCATGCCCAGAGTTTGTGGGGAGCCCTTGGCTGGGTAGAAAACAAAACAGAGGGAGAGACTATTTCTCAGGGCTGCAATTACTCACAGAGGGTGCTGAAATGAGATGATGAATGTTAATGCTTGGACTAGCTGGGAAATGGCAACCGCTCGGTGTAAATGTGGGTCTATTAAAGAGGGAAGTCACCCTTCAGGGACTGCAGCAGGGGAGGCAGGGGAGAAGAAAGGGAGCTGAACTTTCAAAGTGGGAGGTTGAGCTGTGGCCTGTATTTTCTTCTCTACCCACACTGCAGTGCTTATTTGCTGCTGGGGCTTATTAATTTTTCACTTACGCCACGCTAAAAATAGTTAATTATTGAAAATGCATATCCGTCTGATGGTGAAAGGCTGTCTCTTCCAAACAGGTGACTGGTTCAGATAACCCCAGAAGGCACTTCTAGGTCTCCTAGACCCTTGATCAAAATTTCCTTTTTAATTTGAAAAGAACAGAGGTAATTAAAACTGAAAATGATGGTGAGTCTAATGAAAGCTTCCTCCCTCCTTCCCCAAGAGCTGGTATAATGGGCAGTGGTTTCTTTCTTTCTTTCTTTCTTTCTTTCTTTCTTTCTTTCTTTCTTTCTTTCTTTCTTTCTTCCTTTCTTTCTTTCTTTCTTTCTTCCTTTCTTTCTTTCTTTCCTTCCTTCCTTCTTTCCTTCCTTCCTTCTTTCTCTTTTTTATTTCCAAATGAATATTTTCAGTGTATACATCATGTCACTCCTTTGGTTTTTTTAAAAAATCAGAAGTAGAGGTTTTGCTGTAACAGTAGAGTGAATGTGTGTGGATAGTATTACTCACAGTGCTGGTGAGAGTTCAAAGGCTGGAATGTCCAGACTAAATACACAGCAGAAAGATCAGTTCTTTAACTTTTCAATTAGACAGAAACATGAAACAACAGGCTAGTGACTTCAGCTCCTTGAAATTAAACAGTTTGACACTGCACAGACCACGCATCGAAATTCATTATACCTTCACAGCTTAAATCTCTTCCTGTTGAAATAGTGGCGGGAGTCATTCCTCAAACATAGGGGTTGCTTTATAAAAGTAGTGGGTCCTATCCTTACCTGGAGGAGGGGGTTATCATTTGCATGGCACAATCTAGATCAAGAGCCTCTTTGGAAGAAACAGGTCCCCAAGGATTCTGCTGTGCTGGGGAAGGGCTGGAGCCTTGCCTGTCCTGCACAAGCTGTGTGATCAGCAGAAGGGGAGCACAGCCCATGCAGGCACAGCATCCTCCCCCCTGCTCCATATCACTGTCGTATCTGTGGTACCTGCTGGCTCTGATACAGGATGGGCATGGTCATATCTGGCCACACCTGGGCAGCTGATGCCCTGGTGCAGGGAGCAGGGTGTGCTCACACCTGCCCAGCCTGCTCCCATCCTCTCCTCCCATCCCCTTTCCCATCCTGGTTCACACCTGGGCCCATGGGGACCAGGAAACAAGGTGGGGCTTCCACTGGGGTAGCCACATCACCTTCCTTTGGGGAAGGAAACCAGCATGGGGAATCACCTGGGTGGGAGACAAGGGTCTTCCCATCTACCCTCAGTTCTTACTCAGTTCTTACTGTAATGCTTTTCCTACAGCAAGACCCTGCCCAAGCAGCACCAGGAACACAACCCCCATGGACAACGTGCAGAATTTGACCCTCTGGGCAAAGGAATCCCTCACCCATCTCCAATTACAGGGTCATCAGCTCACACCTCCTTACCTGCCACCCCAGCTTTGACTATAGTGTCATAGCATAGAATCACCACCCTAATAAGAAAAAAGCTTAAGTTCTTTGTCTAAGGAATCACAGGGAAATCTCTTACTATCTCCAAGTCCACAATATAACTGGCTGTGTTACTAATTAAATGTCCAGTGTGTGTGTCTCAGGAGTAATTGCCAATAAAGCTTCTGCACTGTGTCAGCTCAGTTTCACATACTCCTCTGACATGTTTGCAGTGGCAACTGAAACATTATGGCTCCCTGAGAAAATATTTCTGTTATAAGGTATATGCACAAACATACACGGTCTGAGAATTGCTTTCATTTTGGAAACAGGTTTATGGAGTTTGCAAGAGGAACAGTGACGGAAAGAGAATATATCTTTGCTTTTAAAGCAAGGTGTCTAGAAATGTCTCAATTATCTCAGGAGAATAAGTTATCATTACAATAATTGTCATTTTATGAGCCCTACTTATGGACCTGCAGTCTTTGCCCCTAAGAGTATCCAATCTTAGCACAAACCAGGGGATGACAGAGAGCTATAGAGAGAAGGGAACTAAAAAGGGGGGGAAAAGGCAACACTGGCCACCTTAACAAGCCAGAGTTTTAGCTCTCTATAAGTCTCGAGGATATTTCATAGACACCACAAAAAGGACTACTGAGCATGGACATGAAGAAGAGTAAAGAGAAGACACTGAGGTGTGTAAAGAGAGTTCCTTCCCTATTGCAAGGGATAGCAAAGGAGACAGAAGAAAGATATTTGCTTCAAAAATTGAATGTTTTAACAGCCAGACAGTGGAAGCTGACAAATGTCATCTTCTTTCCTTATGCAAATCATTCAAGAGTCCATTCCAGTTCTTGAAGATGTATTGGTCATTCATCAATTAGGGAAACCATATCCAGCTGCACAGATGGTTCACACATTACTTTAGCCATTCTGCATTTTTCAGGGTCTATGCCTAGTAGCCCCAGCTTCATGGCATTATTTTGGCTCCCAAACATGTTGAATGAGAGAATTATCTAATGACAAATAGTGACAAATAAATATCAAACAAGTTTTCTTCTCATAGGACTATTGGTATATAGCTTTGCCAAATCTTCATTTTCTCTTTTCAGTAGACTCCCAGAGATAATGGAGCAAATTTGAGGATGTGGTCATAGAGCTCCACAACAGTTTAAGTCAAGCTTTTAGACAAGTGGTCCCATTTTAGGCTTGCTGGTTTTCACCAGAGCTGAGAAATGGGCAGCCACATTAACTCCATGCAGGAGCCAGTACTCACACAAGACCTGGCCAACTATTCCTGCTATGGGTCTCGTTTCTAGAGGATATCAGACTGACAAGCCTCAATGTCCTCTGGATGTAGTGTAAACCCATTTCTTCATCTGAGCCTTTCCCAAAGAACACCACTGCCTCATACACCAAAAAACCCCATAAAGACTCTGAGGGATTAAGACAAGATTACAAAGGAAAAGGAGATTTTTGTTAATGATTCCCAAATGATAGCCCAAGCATTCTGACTAGCCAAGTGTATTACCTCTTCACCTATTGTATGACATTCCAGCCTGATAGAGAGACTAAACAAACAGGGGTGGGAAGGCTTAATTTCCCCATGCTGACACCAAAATGCTAACAATTATTCACAGCATCATGTCAGCACCCCACTTCTGTTTCCTCTTCAGGAGGAATCAGAGATAATAACACTGGCTTAACTACTCTACCAGGTATCATTGCAATGAATTGGTTTTCCAGTCATGCAAATCACTAACCACTATGTTTTATCATGGCATTCTCCCCATTCCCCAAATTATGAGTCCTGTGCTCCATCAGACTGTCTCCTAAACCTCCCATCTCTTTCTGCTATGAAAGTATCTACAGCAAACCGACGGTCACTCATCCTACTGGCATGGTAAAATTAAAAGTCGAGTTCAGCTCCTGCAGAAAGTAACAACTGTTGAAACAAAAATGGAACCAGAGCTAATTCAGCATTTAGAACTAACCACACTTCAGCTTCACACTCTCACATATTTCACTGTCTCTTGTCATCCATATCAGACAGATACCTAACTATATTTGCCAGAGTACTCTTATGTGGTACATAGCCCATGCTATAGTCAAAGCCATCTGCTCAGACATATTCTTGTGAAGAACTGAGACTGGAGAATGAGAATAGGCAATTAAAAGCAATTCTGTGAGCAAAATTTTGCTTTTTAACCTGACCCTTCACAAAAATGCTGAGACAAGGATGGGAGTGAGGTATTATCTTGGATTTCCTACTTTAAAAGAAGCCAAGTTCAGATCCCATCATACCAAGCTTATTTCTAACAAGACCCACTGTGATCCTTCGCACCAATTTGTTGGCTACTAGTATTCATTCCATAGCACATGGGCTTCACTTGGACTATGCGCACAAGTAAAAGCTTGAAATATCCACCCCCCAGTATAGTTTTAGTTAGCACTGGAGATCACAAAGTGGGCACAAAGAAGAGAGTTTATGCTAGCCAAGGCACTCCGGTTTTCAAATCTGGATTTTCTTGGGGAAACACTAAGGGACTGTGCAAGGACAGATGTGAAGTACTGGAATTTGAATCTAATCTCATCAGATGCCCCATTACAATCTAGTGAGACACATTAATGTGAACAAACGTGATCAGTCTGGCAGCACTCTCATGCAAGCAGAAATGCTAGTTTCACAGGAATAATTAATAGCCCTTTTCTGTCACTGGGCTAAACAATGAGAAAAGAAAAAGAACAGGGTGAGATGAGAAGAGGATACAAGATAGATGAAGAGAATACAAATGTGAGGTTGATAATAACAGATTTTTATAAGGACCTACATTGAAGAAAAGACAGAGAGCAGCTAAACAAAGAGGGTATCATGAAATCAGTCTAAACAGGATTTTGGTCAACCAAGGAGGAAAATGCAGGGGGAAAGCCAACAACAACAACCTGAACAGTACCTAGGAATTCCAAAACAAAAGGCTTGGCCTTGGGCATGCTTTCCTAGATGTCCAGCCTGAGACAGAAAGAATACAGCAAAAGAAGAGAGAAAAATAAAATATTACTGAGCAATGCCTTCAGTTAGCCATCTGCTGTCAGCAGTCTAAAGAAGAACTGCCTTACCTAGCTCTGTGATGGGCGTGAAATTCATTGGATAAAGTCTTCCATATGCACACGCCCTCCTTTCCCCCAGAGAATCACCTCTTCTAAAACAAATCAATGAGGTCCATTCTCCCTCACCAACTGAGAGATTCCTATTAGTCCCACAGCATCCTGCTCCTCACCACACACCAGGGCCAGACTGGTAAGTGCCCAGTTTCACAGGGAGCAGAGGGCGTCAGTGCCGCAGGCTGAGCTAAGGTACAGAAAGCTCCAAAGCTTTCACGCCAGTTCTAACAGCCAGGTTGTAAACTTCGGAAAAATAGGAGTTCATAATGAAAATACTAACACACCATATCCTATAATACTCACATTTACTGCATGAAGCTTCATATTATCCCATAAAAATAAATAAAACACATCAGCTATCATATAACCGTGGGGATTTCTTCTTGGTTTTTTGCTCAGATCACTGTTTTGCATATAGAGGAAAGGGGTGATTTTTGTTTTATCTTGCAGTTTAATGTTTTTCTCTTCTTTTTTTTGAACAGACTTTTGCTGTGATGTCTGTAATCCAGCTCTCAGGCTACATAGTTTCTTCTGATATACTGTGATCAAGTCCCAACTGGTTGGTCTAGCTTCTTCACATATATCTCTTCAGATAAAGCCTTTGCAGGAGGGAGAAGATAGAAATAGAGTTGCCACAAGCCTTGGATTTGGCTAGTTTATCTTGCACCCTACTCCACTTTGCTGAAGGACATTAATTGTCCTGAGGTCCCCGTGGCCTACACACTTTTTCCATTTTTTTCCCCTCTATTACCCTCCCACCAGCAGAAATCTCATAACCGTGCGAGCAGCAACTGCCAAAAGGCAGCAATTCATAATCAGCAGAGTGATTACAAAGGAGCCAGCAGCAATGCTGAAGTTTACAGCACTTCCTGCACACAAAACTACGTGGTAAAATATTTGCAGCAGAGAGTAAACAGGCTTAATGGGCTCCGGTTTAATTTCTTTTTTATAATCCTGTAGTGAGAGTATATAGTGCTTGGAAAAAGTGCTATGCTGACAGCACAGAAGATGCAAATGCTCTGCTTAGCTGCACAGCCCATACGGCACGGACACCAGAAAGTGCCAGATCTGCATACCCAGGTTGCATTGGGCATTGCCCAAGGTTGACCTTGCAAGGCTGCCAGCCCAACTGCAGCAACGACCTCACCCCCACCCCTGGGAATGCCATGTCACACCAACTACCCAGGATACAACGGCATATTTGCATTATTGAAAAAGAAACATGAGCAATATGAAACCACAGAAAAGCTGCAGTGATTTTCCTACCCTTTTTTAAACAGACTGCATTTCCAGATCCCAGGCATAAAGGACACACCCTGTCTGGAACTTCACATATTCAAGAGTCGATATGCTTTTTCTCTTATCCTCCCCGCGCTCCCTCAGAGCTCCCATAGCCAGTGAAAATTCCCAGCTAGGCTGGCTCCGGTGCAGACCAGCTACTGGGAGGAGTAACCGGTTACAGAAGGCTAAAAGCTTTGAGTGATCTGACATGACTGGGTGAAAAAAGTCAGCTCATCCTCCATATCCTTTGGCCAATCCAGTCTTCACTCTGGATATATCAGGATGTGGAGGAAAACTACTGGCACTGACAAGTGGCTATCTTCTACACATCAGCAGAGAACCATGGAGAAGATCTATCACTCTCCATCACCAACTTTAATAAGTGCACCCTTCCTCACTCTTTTTCCAGATGCAAAAATGGGGCACACAAAATGGGACTCAAAACTAAAACATCCATTTATAAGGGAGTGGAAAAAAGAGATATCAAAGGGAAAAAACCAAAACACATCATACTCTCTGTAAGACAGACATCAACTTTTCACATCTGGAAAAATATTTATTTGTCAAACAGATAGGCTGCAAGGGATTCCCTGTCTTTTTAGCTTCTAGAGCAAAAAGACTGTGAAACCTCTCTTTTTAAACAAAGGCCTTTACCACAGTCTATGTCTGCTTTTGTAAGAGATCAGGAAATTTATACTTTTACTCTCATGTGATAAACATGGAGCTACTTAACTCTAAATACTGCCTGAGACTGTGAGTTGAATTCATTATGGCCTCATTGACTGTTCAGGGCTGCCTTGGCATCCTAGCCAGGGGATGGTAAAGAGAGTTCCTGAGGTAGTGGAACAGTCCTGGTCTAATTTTCCCTAAAGCAATGTGGAGGGATTGGGTGACTCTTTCATCAGGTCTTGTAGATACAGAAGCTTTTGAAATTGTCTTTTGCATTTAGTACTTAGGAAAAATGGCCTTGTCCTTGGAAGGTGGCAGGGATGGTGGATGGTCTGCCTCAGTTTCCCTGGAAGCAGAAGGAAGAAACAAGAAAACCCTCAATCTGATAAGGAAAATGATCCAATCAAATGTTCAGCCTCATGAGCTAGAAAAAACGGTTGACACACTCTTGGATATTTCATTGCAAATAGTCCCCCTTGCTGGGGACAAAATGCCAGAACGTCCACTTCTAAAAATAATTGAATGTGATAGACAGGGCATAGGTATTCTCTATGGGTACTCCAAAAGCTACAAGTCTACAGTTTTCAATGTTTTCAGAGAATATATATCTGCAATGTAAATGGGAATGTAGACAACTATTGACAAAGAACTTAGGTTTTTCTTTTAGACTCCAACTTTCATAAAGTTGAGAAACCTATGCATACAGAAGTGGAAGGTATATTTAGGATCAGACCACTACAGTTTGTATAAATCTTTCTACCAGTTTCACACTGCTTTAGTTTTGCATTCACCAATTGTTACTTCCTAATGAAAAAAGCAT
The DNA here is from genome assembly GCA_013400535.1 of Scopus umbretta. Classification (NCBI taxonomy): domain Eukaryota; kingdom Metazoa; phylum Chordata; class Aves; order Pelecaniformes; family Scopidae; genus Scopus; species Scopus umbretta. The sequence goes on from VZTL01026165.1 coordinate 72,029, forward strand.
GAGGACAGATTTTTTTTTTATTGTTGACCACTGTAGGCCGTCTTCAAAATATGAGCTCAGTTTTACTCAGAAGCTCAGCCTGACCTGGGGAGATTTCAAATGACTCAGCCATAGAATGAGCCTCATGACTGACATCAGGGTGAAAAGCACTGGATAGCTCATGAGGTGTTGTCAGTAACCCTGAAGGTACATAACCTTGATGACGTCCTGGTTGTTTCTTTGAATGACTCACAGCTTCCAGCAGCTGCCTAAAGGAGAAATGGACTGCATTTTCATTTCCCTCACTAGAGGAGAAAGCGGTGCAAAGAGGTGACAGGAATGTGGCAAATGCTAAGGGGAAAAAAAAAAAAAACAACAAAAAAAAAACAAACCCAAAAAATTAGATTCCTTAGAAATTTCTAAGCAACATTGCAGAAGAGTAATTCCACTGTTTGTTCAAGAGCTTCTTAGACTGCATTGTTCAATCTGGACCTAAATGCACTTCTTGCAAAGATCCAAATCCTGCAATGAAGCAAAGCTAAGTGCTGTGCAGACTCAGTGGTACCAGAAGAATATGGCTCAGGATGTCTTCATCATCTCTGCAGGTAAGTTTTTAAATAACTAACTTTTCTCACATGCTGTAATAAAGACCTGCAAAAGGAAGCGCACCAGCAAGGCAGATAAAGAATTTTATTTGAGAGACATCGCCTGAGAATGATTCAAAGACGTAAATGAAGGGTTTCCAGAACACTGTAAATTATGATTCACATCACAACCTCTAACAGTCACAGTTCAGGGTGATAAGAAGTTGATTAAGGAGTGCAACACTTTTAAGACATTGTAGAGGCAGAATTAATTCACATACAGGGTATTTCTTCAATTCACACCTGTAGTTATTGGTGAAATTATTACAGAAAGCTAGGAGCTGCTGGTTTGGGGCAGGAAGGGGAGAAAATTGCTCCATTTGAAAAATTCTATATTGTTTGGCCTAATAGCTAAAACAGCAGTCATGACATGCTGCATACTTTTCTACTGAACGAGGGAAGTGATAGTAGAAATGTTCTGTCCTGGAGCACCCCAATTCTGGCTGCATGCAGATCTTTCAGTACTGCTCCGCTGTCTAGAGAGTAATGGGACAGAGGGAGCTAGGGATAGGATAAAGGTAGTAATTACAATAAAATATCAGCATTTTTTAACTTAAGTGTCTGCACTTAGGAGGAAAAAAAGTCTTGGTTTTCAAAGATGCTATTGCAGGCTTTTTAAACTGCTTGCAATAATACTGAGAAACTATCAAGCTGAAGATGCTCTGCAAATTTCTTTGGGAAAATTTTATGCAGCAGTTGACAGATATTATTATATGTATGTATGTTTGTGTTCTATACAAAAATTCCCATGCTGTGGTATTATGTTACAAGAGCTCGTGAGAATGTGGTGGAATGGTGAACACTCATCCATCACCTCCCAGTGGACTACTCAGAAGTCCATTTATTTATGACAAGGTAAAATCATTTTGCTGTTTTCTAGCTAGTAGCAAAAAAATGGAACTACACAGTAGTAGTATTTGTAGACCCACATTTTTAAAAATGACAAGTTAGATGCCCAGTGTGAGAAACTTTTTTAAAAGTTACTTCATCTCTCCCTCAGAGTTGGATGCCTACTCTGTCTTCTCAAAAGCAGAGCCTTTCTGAAATTTTTGGAGGGGATCCAAACCAGATCTCTTTCAATATGTAGGACCCAAAATCCAGGTAATTGAGGACAGTTTCGTTCTATTGCCTCTTCAGCACCACATTTTTCTTAGAGAAATGGAAGAATCAAACTAATTTTGATTCACAGAAGAATCAAACTTATCAAACAATTTACATTGAACTACACCATTGTTATTATTATTAAGTAGGAACACATAAAAAGTAGAGAAGACTGTACAAAAGCTACAAAGTTTGTATCCAATCAGAAAAAAAAAAAAGATAAAGCTAAACTCTATCATGATAATTACTTATGATCAGTGATTTTTCTTCATCAGGAAACCTATTACCATACTCGCTATTTGCCTTTTGGCTCAGGTAATATTCTTTTAATTTCCTAAAAAGAATAATCTTTCCAAACTTCTTATTTGTTCTGGCAATTAACTTCAGCCTATTTATTTTCTTCAAATTTATATACCTAAGGTAAAAAGACCTTTGAGAGGAAAATTTCATTTTCCAGGGTCTTTTGGAGGTTACAGCAGTAAATTACAAATTCTAAACTAATATGCATATAAGAAAGTAACAGAATTTGTAAGTGGCACACTTAAAAATATTAGGAGCTAAGGACATCATAAAAATGAATAATGAAAAAGGCACAAGATGTTGTGATGCTTCCTCAAGGCTGGTTTTCTGATTTCAGAGGCAGCCAATATTGAATGCTCTGGAGAGCAGGGCAATTCATCTATTTCTACAATACTTTGCTAGAAAGCAAATGTTGGCCTGACCCCAGCTGGTGATTAGGTTATACTGAGGAGTTTGAGGATTGATAGCCCTTGTCATTTTAAATTAGCACTAAATGTAGTTGAGGATGTTATTCTTATTTGGGTAAATATTGCGTTCTTTTTGCAAATCATCTATATTAAGGTGTTTGTCTCATAAAATAGATTGAGGTTCACTATTAAACTGTGTGCAGTATAAAAAATAGCGCATGTAATTCATTTTTACAAGTGTTGCCTTTAACTTTCATCAGTAAGAGCTCTTGACAGGCCATTCAAGTTTTTCCAAGCCTCTATCAATTCCTATCTTTTTCTTTCTTCCCCTTTCCATACTAAATAGACAAGACTCCTGATCTAACACCAGAAAATGGCAAAAAGCATTCATCTGGTTTGTGTTTGGAGCCTGTATATCCTTCACAGAGTTTTCTCTTTTGTTGGAAGATTTACTCTTATTTTACATTTCTCCAAAATAAATTATGCCAAATATAATATACACATAGATATTTCTCCAAGAATATATCAATCCATCTAATCTTACTTGTGAATGTTACATCTTTGGAATAGCTTCTTCACAGGGTGTGCAGAGGGGGGGATTGTTAGCATTTTCCAGCCATCAGCCTTGTTTTATTTAAGTTTCAACTTATTTGAATAACTGCAGAGAACTGTATACCTCTTCATCAACTTGATCATATCACCAGAGCGTGGGTAAGGCATTAGGAGAGCTTTCATCCAGTTGTGCTAAGTGCAAAAATCACGACCCCAGGAATGAGAGAATCCTTCGCCTGAGGAAGGACAAGTGGTGCATTTTCTGTGACTGCAGTGTCCCCAGCTCACCCTCCACTACAGGTCCAGCATGTCTTTCCTAGCGACTTAAAAGGAAGTATATCACTTTACTGTGACTGGCTATGCTAGCATTTAGCTTTTGCTGTAATACAATCCTGGAGAAAATGCTTACTTTTAAGCACTAGAGTAATTCCATTGACTTCAGCAGACCTATTTGTATGTTTAGAAGAAAGTATGTATACAAGTGTTTTGTTGTATTTTGACAATAATAGGCAGTCACTGAGGCATTGGATGATGTAGATTAAATATACAAGCCACTCATCTTCCACCAACTTCCCTCTCTTGCAGACAATTTAAGATTTTGTGGCTGATGCATGAGAGATGGAAAAACACAATGAGGAAAATGTCACACGTCTCCTCAGAATTGCTAAATATCTTCAGCTAGCTTTTCTTATTATATTTGCCCCTTCAGAAACATGAGGCCTACTAATTAAGCTATGACTGGAGACTTGTCAAGATTATGAGAGTACCGCTATAACATGGCCATAATTCTTGATGACATTTCACTTTCCCCATCCAGAAAAATCTATCACATTTTCTGAGATGTGACCTTCATCTTGTTAAATGAATACTATAGCAAAGAGCTCGTTTGACCTCTTACCTGCCCTCCCCGCTCCACCCTCCGCCTGGCCTCAGCGAGTCTGTCAAGTTTGTTTGCTTCATACTAATTAGCTTGATTTCTTTGGCCGTTTTTACTTAGCACACTACCTTTGTTTTTATTTCTCTTTTCACTTTGCATGTAGCTCTCTGCACCACACGATTTCTCCTTTCCGACTAACTTGCCCATCAGATTGCTCTCTTTTTTCCTTCAAACTCAGTGTGAAACTCCTTATTTAGTCACACATTTGTCTCTTCTTCTGCTAGCTCCTTGCATGGTTTTCTTTCTCTAGTCTTTAGTTCTCAGGGTTTTCTGTTGCCTCAGTCCCCCTCCTCAGCCCAGCTGACTTTTATGACCATGTAGCTCATCCTCTGGAGAAACACAAGTCTGACTCCAGCATCTTTTTGTTCTCCTTCTCCTCACTTAGCATTCATTTTTGCTGCAATCTCAGACCTAATGAGATTGTGATCAATGCTTCCCAAGTTGCCCCCTGCTTACATGTCTTCAATCATACCTTGGCTGCATAATCTACTATGCTCTTCTTTCTGTCAATTGGTGAGCATGTATAGTTAATGTTAAAAGCAATGTGGAACCACAAAACAAAGCTTTATTTTCCCCTCCACTTAATAAAGTGGAATCTACCTTGGTAATTACAGAACTTCCTTTGCATCCTTTCTCGTGTGAATGCTGTGACTTATGTGTTTATTTTTTTGCGAAGTCACTTTAGAATCCAGCTCTTTCTATTTTGGAAACTCGATACATTCCAGCTTTCAGCCTACTCGAGGAAAAAAAGCAAAACAAGTATGACAAAATACCCTTTCACACACAATTATCTACCAGGCAATCACCATCCCATAATATTATCTCACAAAATAACCAGCTCTCAGGCAACATTAGCTTATCCCTGCAATGTTTGTGTGTATGTCTGTCTTGTACAAGATACCCTGGATTTCACAGGTGGTGGGGGACACCTTGGGATGCTGTGGTTGGTTACCATTGTAATTAACCAAATTTAATCAGCGCTTGAATAAAGGGCTGGAGCAGACACGAAAGCGCTGTGACGCCAAGTGAAAACATTGAGCCTCCTCTCCGCCAGGTGAAAACCCAAGGCTAGAGCTCCTCGAGCTATACTGATTTACAGCAGCATAGGGCTTCTCTGCTTTGCCTGTGTTCAGGAGAAGGATCTTCACCTGGTTTGTTGACTGTGGTGATAAACTCTCTTCCTTCAAAAGAAACTAAGGTGAAAATCAGGTTCACACCTTTGGCTCAGCCAAAGGCTCCCATTTAACTTCCAGAAGAGAAAACTCGGAGGTTCTCTAACCCAGTCATAAACAAATGAATTTTGCCCTAAGGACTGACAGCAAAAAAGATGAGTCCCGTGTCTCAAAAGATTTTGAGGTTTTGACTTTTTTTTAAGCCTTACCGTCTCTGCTCCATCATGTGACTTTTCCTTTGTACATTATTTGTCTGAGACTGGTAGCTCTTTCTGACAGCTTGTGTGTTATATTTGAATGCGTTTTCCACACTGTATGAGCCGTGACAACACAAATCATCCAGACAGATTACAAGGGAACGGCGTAGTTCATCCTCTTTACCCAGCAAAGCAGGGGAGAAGGGGCTGTGGCCAAGGGGAGGCTGCCGGAGCTCCCCTCCAGGGTCAACCCTGCCCAACCTGGAGCACTGGGGCACCGGGGAAGAGCCAGCGTTTCACTTCCAGGACTTGAGGGGCTTCGGGGATCCGCAGAGGAGATGAAACCAATTTATGATCAGACCTCTGCACATCTGTGCCATTATGGAAAGGTAATAAATATCAGGGAAGGAAAAGATATCACACACTCGATTTGAGAAAAACTAAAAGTCCTATGCCACAGGCCAAATATAGAACTCCATTAACCATTGTGAAGCACTGTTGATGAGGAGAGTAAAAGAACAGCCCAGGAGGAAATTAATAATT
>VZTL01026166.1:3915-17751 GCA_013400535.1 Scopus umbretta
AGTCATTATGTTAAACAAATTTTAAAAAAGAAAAAAAAAAAAAAAAAAAAAAGAGTATTCCTGACAGGATTCTCTAGCTCTGTTAAATGGGATTTTTTTAGTGTTTCTCACACAGAAGGGTTTAAAAGATTATTTAGTCTTAAATATTTTACTTCATGAAACCATTATGAGTTTGCAACAAAAATCCTATGTTATTAATGGTTGTTTTACTGCTTTGTGCATATTGGTGAAAATAAACAGTGGTCAAAAATATTTAACATTATTTTGGTTTAGAATATCAGATGTTTTTTGTAACATGGCAACCAGATGTTATTTACATGTATAAAATATCTCACTAGATAGATAGATTGATTTTTTTTTAATCCAGTAGGTGCAGTGACTCTGAAGACTAACTATATGTAAAAAACTATAAAAATTCCAATTTCAAATGTCATTTAGGACTTAAAAAATCAGTATAAGCATATATATATTCACACACATGCACACATATATAGTATGTATGGGTGCAGTACACAGCTATTTGTTTTCCCATTTTTTTAAAAAGTATTTTTATCTGTCTACCAGTTTTTTATTGTGGTGAAACTGTACTTGCTCTCCAACTGGTTCTCCAACTGGTCCAGCTCACATGCCCCTAACTGTATATTTTTGCTCCCTATAGCCAGATAAATCACTACATCAAAATTCAGTTACATTAAAACAAGATTAGATTAGACCAAACAATAACAACAACAAAAAGCCATTATAATTAACTAGGAGATTCCAGCTCATTCACTTCCGCTATGAGTAACAGTGATTCATATCCAAATAAAAAGATATTTGTCAATAAAATAAAAATTAATAGAGAATGTAATAAAGTTGTGTAGCTTCCCTGGTTCTGAAAGACTTTATGGTACATGATTTCAAAACCGTGAATTTTTTTTACCTAACTAAATGTTCTTATGTTCTGTGAGGGTGAATCTTGCCCCAGCTGGGGCAAGAAGGCAGTGATTAAAAAAAAATTATACATGTGAGGACTATGAGTACTTCAGTGAAATCAAAGCTTAAGTTTTACCATTTGGACCCAAAGTAACTTCAGTTAAAGCATTCTGTATGACAGATGTGATGGTTAACAAGTATTCCTGACTAAGAAACAAGTGTGCACTGTACAGACCTACTCGCGACTATAAAAGGACTTGGAAAGACCATTTAATATTTTTCTTCTCCTAATTTAGCTGTCTAACAACTACACCATGTTTTGTGAAACTTCTTAATGAGTTTAATTTTCCTTCTCCCTTATATTCACAGTAATTGCAGTCACATTATTGCTCCACACCCTGAGTATACCTGATTTTGAAGGGAGATTTTTTTTTTTTATCCAATCCATATTTGAGAATAATTTGGGTTTTCTGTAGTTTCTGTGTTGAAGATAATCATTCTGAAATATAAAACTGAATTAAAGAATCTCCTTTCTAAAGGGTAAGATTAATTACACAATAAACCAGTTTACTGGTGCAAATTTATTCACCTGCTCCTTTGCTCTGAAATCTCCCACAGACTGTATTCACTGTCTGGATTTCTGCAGGTTTGGAAGCACTTTTCTGACAACAGATTGACTTGAAAAATGAGATAATGGTGTTTCAGCATAACTGCATTAAACATCTTTGCTCACCCTTTTTGATGACAGTAAAGATGAGAACAAAAAGGACAATCTGAAGTTCCTTCTCTTTTTGTTTTGTTGGGTGACCTAATTCACATGTGAGTTAATGTAGTACTCAAAAATACCACTATTTTGCAATTTTTATGTTCTTCACAATCATTTGTTCATCACTTAGAAAATATATTTCCCTTGCATGTATTTGTGAATTGTTTTTTCAGCTATGTGCCATTACACACAATAAGAGATTGACTTATCTGTGTATTGTAGCTGCTGTTTGGAACTCATTTTGAAGCTAGGAAAGAGGTCTACACCTGATCAACCATCCAGGGCATTAATAAAGTATTACATTGAAATCAGTTGGGGATTTAGGAATGGTGGCCAATTTATTGCACAAAAATGTCAGCCAGGCAGAAACAAGGAGTAAGAAAGAAGAAACAATCCAGATTGACAAGGCTCCCCTGAAAAATAGCCTTCCCTATAACTGAGCTTTCCTCCAGCAAGCTTCCCACTGCCTGCCCATAGCAGAGGGCCTGTTGAGGGGGTTCTAGTCACTAATGGCGCAACGCTGACCCTGATCTGCTTGACTAACATGACACCCAGCTGGCAGCCATCCTAACGTCCAACTCACAGGAGCAGCAACACGGAGCTGATGTAACCCTGCGACCCTGGGCAGCACCTCCTAAACTGGGATGACATTAACCATCAGCACCAGCTGTCCTTCCCCCGTAGCACCTTGCCCGTGGCTACCATGGGAGTGGGACAGGGGAAACATCAGGCCACATGCTGAATCTTTTTTAGACAACTGAGTTTTCTCCAAAACATTTTTGAGGCTTCCTCTCTCAGTTTTGCAAAAGTGAGTTCATTAAAAGCTGAAGTCTCCCTGTTGAAAATGGGGCTCCTTCATTTCTCCACATTTCAATTTGTACGTGAAAATAGCAGTGATATGGAAATATTCCCAGATTGCTTCATTGGTGTCTGAGTAAGGAACTATCTGAAGAAAGAATAACATATTTTTTAAAATATTTTCTTCTCTTTCAACTAGTTTTGCAACTGCTCTTCTGTTGAACTGAACTGAATTTACCAAATACACCTCACTGATATCAATCTAATTGCACAAGAGGAATTTTTTGCCCAGGATCTCTCAGGAAGTGGAAACACATCAAGCTGTTCCATCACTCTGGGAGAACACAATTAATTAAGTAGTAGTCTGGAAAAAAAACCAAGTGAAATCTCTGCATCTACACAACCTGTCACAATTATTTCTCTAATTTATTTCTGATACCTAAAGATGAAAACAGAGCCAACAATTAAGACTGTCAGCAAAAATGTATTGTGTAATTTAAATTTTTCTTCCACTTGAGGAAATATTTTTGAAATCAAGAAACAGTAAAGTTTTCTAAGCATAATGTATTAAGTACAATTAGACATTCCCACCTAATTTAGCATCTTACTAGAGGGACAATTTTCTTAAATTATTATAAATTCAATTGAATAATCATCTTTTATTTCCAGAAATACAACAGCAGTTCTAAATGTATGTTGTGAATTTACTTACTGTGAAAAGTTAGCCAAAAATGAAAAATACATTATGAAATAAAAAATTATCTATAGTTTCAGAACTGGAAGTTATTTTTTTTATTTAGACTATGAAGTCCTACTCAGAATTCTTTGCATCTGTCCCTTTTTTTTTTTTTCATCTCACCTAGCTACTCTTTTGAACTCCAGAGGATTTTGATTGTTGCGGTTAAATAGCTTTCAGACAACTGGTGCTAATTCTCCCATTTGCAAGCCATCCTCAGATTACTTTTTTGCTTCATTAATGATATATAAACACTGGTTGTAAGACTAATCTCTGCTACAGCCTGAAGTGTGACTATAGCTTACTCTTAGCCTTAAATCTGTTTGGGAGTGGCAGCACAGCTGCCACACCATCGCCTATGCCGCGGACTGCCACGTACGCTGAAGCAGCTCAGAATTTCGGCCACTGCAGTCTCCACTAAGCTGTCTCTCCAGTCACACCCCCAACTGCAAATGAAGAAGAACTGAACTACAAGTGAAATCAAAAGTTTAGCTGAAGGGATGATCTTGATTCAGCATTGTGTTGAAATATCGTGATTTTAGAACCTGATTTGGAGTAGATGGAGGATTTTCTGAAGAATACCCACCACATAAGCAGACATAGCCCTGGTGAAAGGTGGCAGCCTTGAATCTGTCAGTGCTAGATCTACTACACAGGGTTTCATTTCTTTGGATAGCTGAGCAGTTAAGCTTGTGCGTACCCACCCTAGCCAAGACAATTAAATCACTGGCAGCTCGGCAGCCATTGCCTGATAGCCCTTACTGCTCTATCGAGCAGACCAATGCAAAATTAAACAGATGTGACTGAAATACTTCACTAAAGGAAACTTGTCTCTTTCGTAGTGTATACAGTGCTGATGGACATGATAGGAAGAGAGACAGAGAAGAAGTGCCTTTCATACCAAATATGTTGTTAATAACAAACATGGTTTACAGAATACCAAGAATGCTGTCGCTGCATGGAGAATTTCTAGCCAATGACTCTGGGCTCAAACATCAGTGAATACAACACCATAAATAAAATACTTAGTGCTTTGGAACATCTGGAATGTAATTCCGTAACTTCTTCTACCAGAATCTTCCTGGTAGCAGAAAGGAAAATGAAGAAGCCAAGCAGCTCATCTCAATTCAAAGCACCCAGCAGGATAAATCCAACTGACAAATCGCTGTAAGAGCCAATTAATCCTTGAGTGGGTTACTGCAAGTCTCATGTGTAAAATCCTGCTAGACATTAGGATCAAGGAAGGGAAAGGAAAAGAAGACACTCCTTCTCCTTAAATAATGGCAGCAGATGTCCGCGTGATGCATGGCGATTGTTCAGGAATATGAAAGCAAATCCAGCCTCTCTAACAGTTTAGCTAGCTTATCCTACAATTAATGCAGACTTCTATAGAAATGGCAATCAATATTGCTATACTACTTTCTTCAGCCTGGGAAGCACACTCTTGTCTCTGAGGGACACCACAACCTGCACAGAGACAGGGTTTTGGGCTGTGGGGAAAGCTCCTTCCAACTGTGTGTAGTGTATTTATCCTCCATACCCGCCTCTCCCCATGCACACATACTCCGGGAAGGGATGAAACCTGTGGGAGGGAGGTGCGGGAGGAGGGTACACAAGAGTGGGATGCAAAGCATGATTAGCTCTCCTAACATGTTCTCCAAAAGGTAGGTGAGGAGGCCTGAATTAGTCACCCAGCCTCTCTATACCTGCCTATGTCTCCTCACTGGCCCCAAGAGGGGTTTTAAATACCAGGACATGTCTGGGCATTTACTGTGACCAGACAAATGCCACCACTAGTTCCAGGGGCTGGGTGAGAGGATGTGAGGAATGGAGCTCAGAACTGTCAGACATCTGGTTATGCCCAGGACGTGAGTCACCTGCGAAGATTTAAGGTTAATATTTGAGGCACTGATGGGAACAGGAGTCTTCAAAGGTAGGGCAGCTCTGGAGAGGTGCTTACCTGAGGGAGAAAAGCACTTCTGAAAATGCCACTCCTTCCTTAGCTAAAGATTTGCTAGCAAGTATTTAGTATTATGGAGGATGCTCTGAATAGCATAATTTGTTTATTCACATTTGGTTTATTATTTGCTTTTGCTGAAAATAATAAAGTTATCAAAAAAGTTTGTTTGTCATAGATTTATTGTAAGAAGAAAACTTGGGCTAGATATTTATGATTTTTTGCTCAGACCAGCTGTCAAAGTAAGAAAATATATGTAATACCTTTGCAGCATGATTGGCAGAAACTGTGCCAGACCATAGTAACAAAGTAGTATGGATCTGCAGCTAATTAATTTGCTTTCAGCAGCAACTGCATTTGTAAAATTTGGTCCACAAAATTCAAATTGATCACCAGGAATCCAGAGTATTTTGAAAATGTGATGAATCAGCCCAGGATTACATAGGACACAAGGATGCACAAATGCATTTGGAAAAATAAATGCATAAGTTTACAGAGGAAAATATAACCGTATTTTAATATATCACGGTTAATAAATTGTATGAAAATTTAATAATATTTTAAGTCACATTTGTAAAAATATCTTAACAATCGTTGCTTTTGAAGATAACAGGCCTCTCCTAAAAGGCCTGATTTAGCACTCCTAAACCTAGGCTAAAAATCTACACCTGTGCAAAAACAGCTGTAAAGTGCTGTTTTTTCCATGTGTAGTTTTAACACCCAGACTGTATATGATACATACAAGGTGAAAGATGAAGTAGAATCAGTACAGAAACCATGTAGGCTGATAGTGAAATACTGGGTAAGTATATGTTTAAATGTTAACAGCAGAAAAAAAAGGTTAATATTGATCTATCAGAGGGTTGCCTATAAATCCAGCTCAATTTCAAACATCAAAAAATAACTTATGTTCCATACTGGACAGGAAACTTTATCTCATGGTTCCACAAACTTAAAGCGGACATGGGAATGTCACAACTATTAGAACAAATACATAGGTAAGATATTTTATTTTTTAAAGATGTAAGACACCAATAAAAATCTAGTTGTTCAGCCCTGTGATATATGAAAGTCACATCTGAAGCCCCCAGATGAAACAGGGTCTGTCCATGAAAAATTTAACCCTGCATCACTAATATTGACTTGAATGGAGTCAGATTAAACTCCAAATCCTGGAAAAATACTTCATACTTTTCTCCAAGGACCTCTTTCTTCAACAGTCCTTTCAAGTATGGCTACCTTTCCTTCCTGGAAGACACATATTTTGAATATATTGCAAGTTTCACAGATGTGGACTTCTCGGAAATATATGATGGTAAGAAACATAGGATTTTTAAACTGTATTATGGAAACAATCAGTAAGTTGAACTAGTTTCTGCAAGCAATTCATTTTTGTGATTTTGGAAATGCTATTTCTGGCTGTGTGGTCAGTTATGCAGCCATTATTTTCCTTAATGCATTTTGATGACTGGATATAACCCTGTGGGAATTGCCAGTAGATCAGAGAACAAAGAAAAGTAGAGAATATAAATATGAAGGTATTTTCACTTAATGAGAATTAATTATGGTGCCCATGAATAAACATTTGAATAGTGGTATTAGTACAATGCAATAAGAGCTCTCTGGTGGCAAAGAATTATCATTACATTGCATTTCTTTGTTTTACAGGCAATAAGGGGGTTTTGACCTGCACATTTCTTTTCCCACTTCACTTGAAAAAATAAGCAAACTGTGTTTAAAAGAATATGTTTTTTTAACTGTGGGGTTTTTTTCCCTGTTAAATATTTTAACTTAATAGATTCTACATTTGTAATCTTCTATACCTGCACCGGATTCCTACCAGAGCAGCAATTTCTTCCCAAGGCCTGCCTCACAACATCAGTTCTGAAATTTCTTATTCATCTTATCAGGTGTTCCTAATGGCTATATTTTATATTTCATTATTTGATACCAAGTGCATTTTTTAAATTATTTTTAGTGCAAACATAGAAGACACACACTACACTGCGTAAAACAAGTTGTTTCTTAACTGTATGCACAAAAATGTATGAAAAAGCTCCACTGATTTCTTTCTGACAGAAGCAGACAACACTCCAGTTTTTGTGCTGATGATGTTTACAATGGAGGCAGGATGGCAATACAAAATTGTATGTGCAATGTGAAACAAATAACAATATACTCAATAATGCAATACAATACAATGCCATACAATAACTACTGCCCCAATGTGAACATACGTATTTCTCAGTCAACAACTTAGTTGGGAAACAGTCTGCCTGACAGAAGCATGTCACTTATTCCTAAATTTTACATCCCTGATGCAGTAGTCCTCCCAAAGTGACACTGTACTTACCTTAGATAGTAAGTGGCTAGACAGAGCTACTTTTGAAAATATCGGAGGAAGACCCTGCCCACCTAGTTAATGGGCCTGAAATTGCAAATGGTGTCTTCTCTCAGAGCCTCGGAGGTACGTCTGTTATTAATAAAGTAATTAAGACAAGAATGGTAGGTGAAAACCGAGAGGGCCACTTTTAAAGATATTAATACATATTAAGACTTAATGCACAATCATTGCTTTTCATCTAGGTTTTATAAAATTCTCCGATTTATGTCCTGTGTAAAGAACATGATTCGTAATGTCACTAGCAGAAGTCAGGAAAGCAGAGACCACAGCCCAAGTCTGTTAATCTGTCCCAACCTCTCGCTCCTTCAGGTCATTTGGAGCTGGCCAACACCTAGGAACTGAGCCAGACCAAGAAAGTAGGGAGGATTTTCTGCAGTAAGTCAGCACAGTTATGAGGCAGTCTCTAGCAGGGCAGCTCTTCAAGTGTGGTACAACTTATATAAACTACAAAGTCTTCTCCTGGCCATCTTCCCTCTCACCCTTTCTGCACTTTTTTGTGCCATAGGGTGCAAGTCTGTTAAGAAAATTGCTAGAAATGATGTTGAAATGACTGAATTGTACTTTCTACTGAAGCTCTATCAGTGTTAGTAAAACTGTTGCAACTCATTGAAACAGGATCTGTAAAAAGGCAAAAGGTATGAACGGTTCTCCAGGCCAATGGCAGCTAATTTTTGTCAGGAACAGAAAGCTTACATATGCTGATACATGCCAAATTGTTTGCTTGCAAAGTGCTCAAGGTTGCATGCCTCTCATGCATGTTCCTGAGGAGATGCAAAACCTCAGCAGGTGTAGACTCTGGATGCCTACTTGTAATGCAGAATTTCCTTCAAAAAATACAGTTTTTGTGTCCTACAGACCACAGCAATGTTAGTATGTGTAGTTAAAAGCTTCATTCACATTTATACAACACTGTCAGTGAACTTGCTATACCCAGATTTACTTTTTTTCCTTATTCAAAAAAATCTGCAAATAAACAAGAGAGAGTTTTCCCCTTGAAAGTAACCAGAGTCTACATTTTGCTGAATGAAAAACAGTTCCTATGCTATCTGGTTGCACAGCTTTAGCTCATCCATTCACACATTTCCCAAGATTTCTCTACCTTTCGGTATCTCAAAGTGAACAAAATACAAGTGTGATAAGTAGCAACAAATCTCTCGTATTGCAGTTGGTGAAACATCTGCCTTGGCTGTGAATTCAAAACAAAGAATACAGCACTGAAAGTGGCCAATTTTATATAGATTGCAAATCTTATGCTCCACCCCAAAATTCCTGAAAAAATGTTAAAAATTCAAGTTCCTCACATAGTCCAAAATCCTATCCATCCACTTCAGGACTTGCTTACAGTTAGTTGATTCCTTCCACAAACCACAGTGCTCTCCCTGATGATGCCCTCCGTTACCGTTAACAGTATTACCCTTAGCTGTGTGGATAGAAACATGTATAATGGAAAGAGTCAAACAAGTTAGAAATCCAGAAAAAAATATGAAGGAAACAAACAAGAAAACAGAAATAATTCTTGTCTTACTAAGCTTTATAGCCTTTTCATGAGATTAAAAATTCAAACCATAACAAATCTTACCCTTTTCACTGTTTATTTTTTTTATTAGGCATGAAAACCACTTTGACAATCTAATTACTCTCCTCAATTTTAAAATAATGGAAGTTGAAATTCATACATTGAAAACCATTATTTTCCATATATGAATAGTTAAAATACATTTATGTTTCTATTTGTGGAGTGAAAGCTCAAAAGATGTGATAAAGACCCTGTAAAATATCCATTTTAGGACACAAAGTGTTTTTGGTCAGCTTCTTTCTCTCCTTGAGAAGGGAGGAGACATAAGTCAGACAGTTGAAGTGGATGCTTTTCCACTTGGTCACCCCCAAATGGCATAACAGACTTGGTTTTAGGAAATGCTGGAAGATTTCTGTTTGGAATTTGAGGAAAGGAACGGGAAGAGTGTCCATGACACTTAATATATTACTGAGGGGAAGCGAGCTCAAAACGTGTGTCTGATGCTAACTTCTCATTTCATAATAACCAGTCAGCCTTCCCTGTGGTGGCTGATGAAGAACCTCAGTCCTCTGCAAGAACCTCCACCACAGCTCTCCTAGCATATGCTGCTCACTTGCCTCCCCAGTAAATATATAGCTAGTCCTGAGAATACACATTTTTAATGCAGATTAGAGTGTGAAATACAGCATTATGACAGAAGTCCAAAACAAAGAACAAGACTGAAAGCAAACATTCAGGAATGAATGGGAGTTGCTGCACCTTGGATCGAAGTATGCAGACTCTTTTTCAATTAGCAGCATCATTCACAGCAAACTTCATGCATTACTTACAAAGAATACAAAAAGGAAAATAAAGATCTCCCTATTGATAACATAATTTAAACCTGAAAACATAAGGCAGTTTTTGTTTCCAAAGGATTTTAAAGTATGTTTGTGACTCCCCACTGACATTTCAAGGAAACTTAACATGGCATTTAATTGCTGTTGATTTGTTTTTCTGTATACAATCAACAGCATATTTCTTAGAACACGTTTGTCTCATAAAATGTAATTCATGCTTGGAATATTAATATGCAAGAAGTGAAATTGTCACCAAAGATAAGGACCCAGAACATTATTCATTAATCTAATATCCGTTCTGATAGAGAAGTTATGCAAAGCGACCAAAAGCGTATTGAGATGCATTAACATTTCTATAAACTAGTTGACTTGACGGATAAAAAAGAAAAAGAAAAAAACTACTTAAAAACATGTATGTGGAAGGAATTTTTTAGTTCTTTTAGCTGAAACATTTAATTATCAATTTAGAATAAGTTAAAGTTAGATGTGGCAAAGAATAAGCTCTTGTCAACAATGTGGTAAAGATTAAACGTCACTCATGCAAAAAAAAGACTAATTCACAATTGTAGCACTTTTTAAAAGGAAAAAAGATACCTTTCACTTATCAGTGAGTGGAATAGAAAAGTAAAGTGCTGTAAGCAAACAAAGTCTGGTTTAAAAACAAGGGTTCCTTTTTATTGCAACTTAATGTTGCAGCTTGAAGTGGCCATGGGGTATTCACCAAATTGTTGGTTTCTTTTAATAAAACTTGGAATATTAACAAATTTGCATGAATGTAGTATCTGGAGCTTGCAGTTAAGTTCTCTGTCATGAAATAAAAATCACAAGAACTGGCAACAAAACTACTAAAAGAGACTGAATTTTATTAGGTACTGGATGTTACATGGAAGAGAGTCACTTTTTTCTGTGTATACATTCTACAGTCTCAGAGAGAAAATAAATTTGAGAATGTTCCTTTTACATGGAAAACTATAAAACTCTAATACAGGACCATTACAGTTTAAATATTAACATTGGGAAAAAGCACACATTCATAGCTGCTTTCTTGAACTTATGTATGTAAATATGTAGTTCTTTGAAGGTGCAGT
Source organism: Scopus umbretta (assembly GCA_013400535.1). Lineage (NCBI taxonomy): Eukaryota > Metazoa > Chordata > Aves > Pelecaniformes > Scopidae > Scopus > Scopus umbretta. Next base: position 14,935 of record VZTL01026166.1, read on the forward strand.
TCTCTAGTCTGAAACGGTAATACACATTTCTCAAAATGATACTGCAAATGATACTAGGAGCCAAGATTAATGTCCATCTGTTTTTCTATCTGTAAAATATTCATTAATAGGTATCACCTATATTACAAATTGCAAAGCCTATATAATATTTTTTAAAGATTTAAGTTCTTAAATTTAAGTGTGTGTATTATTTGGTACATTTGTTACAACTGAAAGTTATTATTTAGCTGTAATTTTGTAGTGCACATTCAAACATGATTAGCTCTCTGGTGAATATGTTGAAATTTGTGTTACACAAGTAATTTATTGTATTCAATTTAAACTCCAAGGTAAGGTACTCCATTTCTTAAAGGTGTTGAATTCAAGAACCTTGTTGTCTGATTTTAGATTTTTAATCTTTATTGTCTGAAGTATCTTGTATGCTTTCTTTCTTACTGCACTTGCTACACCAGATTGATCTCTTAAAAGTAAAAACAACAAAAACCCAATTAATAGTGTTGCAGTGTCTGGGATACCTGCACTTCCATCTGGCTAATTTTGCTACAGCATAGGAATCTGTCAGTTCAAAATGGCTTGATGTTATGAACTAAAGAACCATTTTGTACACAAAAAGTTGTTATAAATTTGTGTATACTCCCAGTCTGAACCCCTGAAAGCCTGTACAGTCTCTCTTTGAGATGCGGCTGGAGTGCAAACGATTCATAGGCTTTAGTAATCATTAAGACATGAGAAAGAGAATCACCCATTAAGATAGCCTAATATCTAAATAATGATGATGGATTTTTTTTTTACCCTGTTAGCTCTGAAGTCCTTTTTTTCTAGAAAAAATACTAGCTTTCCTTACCCTCCAGGTACGTAGCTGGATGTATGTATCACCTCATATTGCTCTGTTTTCCTTTTAGGATCCTTTTCTTGACCCAAGATTATGATAAATCTCTCTCTTGATAATGGTAATGATGCCTAAAGGACCATTTGATACCCACATATAGAATGAAGGATGTTGATACAATCCTGGATGCCCTAGATACTTATGACTCACAAGGACAGCCTTACTATTAGAGTCCACTGTTGTTTACATCAGCAGTGAAGACTGTTGGCATCAGAGAAAAGAGGGCAATGACATACGTCACAAAATAGGATGAAAATATAAAAAGCAGGTGGACAGTAAGAGAAAGGGAAATCCAGTCAGCGACGGGTGGATAGCCAGGATGCCATGAGTATTGCATACATGAACTACCAAGCTCTTATTCTTTAATATTCTTCCTCGCTTGATATGTTTGTATCAGTTTCCACTTTAACAAGTTGTAACAAATTTCAGCATGCTTATGGACTGCTCTACAGTTTTACAAACCACAAGGAATATTCCTTCTCAGTTCTCTTCCCCATACTGTGCTGTTCGAGGGTTGTTACCTGTGTGCAGAAGTACACACATTCTCTCCTACAGCATTAGCCCACAGGACTGTAATGTATATTACAGCACCCTTAGTTCTCTGGACTTCATTAATCTGTTTATACACTACTTCCAGAAAATATATGACATCATTATTCTACAGTAGTGTAAAACCACTGTTGTCATGGTTACATAAGCTACAAGCCAGCATTACCCCTCTATAAATTTATGATCATGCTTCAGAGAAACTAGTCTTTATTGTATCCGCAATATAGGATACTGATGCCATGTCTTTGTCATGGATATATGTCCTAGTCATACTCTCCCTCAGTTGTGTCCTCCTTTAACTTCTACATAAAGAAACTTGGCTCACACTGTGATGCTCTCAGAAAAGGAAGTCAGCTAACACTGCCTCAGTCAACTTGATTTCATCAGTTAGAATAGCAGCAATCAATTATATCAATTACAATAGCAGTATCTGGGTCTACATGTTTAGACCCAGCCAGGGCTGGAGATAAATACATATCCAATGAATGAGCTGATTTTTCAAGACTTTTTTGATGTCTAAAATGGCATGTAAGATACTAAATTAAAAAGAAAAAAAAAACAAACAATGCACTGACTCCAAGTTCTGGTGGCTACTGCATGCTAGAGGTACCTATAGTCACTTGACATCTCTCTTCTTGGCATGAGGGCTTCATCGTTCCAGATGTTCCACCCCTTGTAAAATTTCTATGTGCAGTGCTGTGACCAGAGGAACATTAAAAGGGGTTCAGCTCCACCAGCTGATTGGGCCATTGAACTCCACATGAAGTGCAGCAGCCACAGCCACCTATGTTCAAAAATATAGCTCTAGAAGCCAACCCTGCCTACAATTTACATTAGTCAATTTTCTAATGACAGTGCTATTAAATGATATATCTATTCAATGCTATCCCTCTCGTACAGTTTTACTAAGAGTGTGCTAACCACAGGTTGATAGAAACACCCAGAAACTGGAATGGCATCTTCAAACATTTGCAGCTAAGTGCTCCAGCCAGCTCACTTATTCCTGGATGAGATACCCAGCAGATTTCAAGAAGTGAGGCCATTTGAAAGCAATGGCTCTGGCAGACTTTTAAGATATCTTTAGAAAATGATGGCTGATTGTGTCTCTGCACACAGACTTCTGATGCATATTGAAAATCATATTGAATCAGGAGATTCCTCAAAAGTGGAATAAAAGCCTCTGTCCAGGGAGGTAAGTAAAAAGTCTCAGAGCCAAGGAACATAATAAAAGGCAATAGCTTCACACATTCATTTTAGTTCACCACCTGTGACAGTCCTTAGTTTTCCCAAGTAACAGGGTTTTATTATAGAATCATAGAATGATTTAGGTTGGAAAAGTCCTTTAAGATCTTCAAATCCAACCATTAACATAGCACTGC
>VZTL01026169.1:0-10509 GCA_013400535.1 Scopus umbretta
GGATGGGGAAGGGTCACCCGGCCCGGGGGTATCCCTGTGGCAGTGACGGGGCGGATGTCTTGTTTTGGAGGACGGAGGGAGCAGTTGTGTTGTTTCACCCCGGCGTTTTCCTGCCCGTGCCTCAGTTTCCCCACTCATCCAAACGCGGCTGTCTTTCCCCTGGGCTGCAAAGGCAGCCCCCATCCTGCCCTGCCTCCCCAAAAACTGTGCCCTGAAATCCCTGGGGCTCCCCATGCCGCGGCACCCTCAGCCCTATCTCGGCACCCGGTGTCGGTGTCCCAGATGGTTCCTCCTTCGGCAGAGATAGCGCCGTGGTTTCGTCACCGCGGCGGAGGTGGAGAGGCCGGGGAAAGGAGCGGGGGGGGGCAAACCCCATCTCCTCCCTGCCACACGCCAGTGCCCAAACAAACAACCCAACCTGCAGGCTGCGCTGGCCGGGCTGTGCGGGGTCCGGCATGGAGCCCCCCCGTCACCCACTGCCCCCCGGGGCCGGCAGCGGGGAGACGGGCAGCGAGGGCTACCGGCGGTGTCCATACCGGCGGTGTCCGTACCGGGCAGCGGGGAGGAGGCTGGGCACTTCCAACGGGGTGAGCATCTGATGTGGTGGGATGGGTGCTCCTGGATGCCTGGGTCCTGCTGGCCACCGATGCTTGGTGGGAGGTTCTCCCTCTACCTTAGGGGGGCTGTTGGGAAGAGGAGGGGGGCCTGCAGCACACAGCCCTTCACCCACCGCCCTCCTCTCCCTGTCCCGGCAGATCCTGCAGGAAGGTGCGGAGAGCAGCCAGCGCCAGCTCCTCATCGAGGCCTTCGTCTCGGCGGGCAGGGTGGACAACATCACCATGGTCATGGGGCTGCACCCCCAGTATCTCAGCAGCTTCTGGAAGACCCAGTACCTCCTGCTGCGCATGGACGGGCCCCTGCCCTACCACAAGCGCCACTACATCGCCATCATGGTGAGGATGGGGGTCCCTTGGGGTGTGGGGTCCCTTGGGGGTACGTGCGCTCCCAGCGCCTCTGCTGGGTTTTTGCCTGGAGGCAGGAAGGCATTTGGGGCCCCACAGATCCGCCCCCCCACCCCGATCTGTGGTCCCAGAGGCTTGGAAGCCCCTTTGGGGTTTGTCCTGTGGTGCCCACCCAGGGTACCCCAGCACCCCTCTCCCCCAGGGACCCTGGGGACCAGCATTGATGGGGAGGAGGGCAGAGACCCCTGTCTGGATTCTCATCCCCAGGGAAAACCCTCCAAGGGTGATGCGGGGCGGGGATGGCTCCTTGCCTTGGCTTCTCCAAGGGCTTGTAGCAGGGTTGTAGGGGGCCCCTGACCAGTGCCAGGGACTGACTGCCCGGCTCTCCCCACAGGCAGCTGCCCGGCACCAGTGCTCCTACCTGGTGGGCTTGCACATGGGGGAGTTTCTGCAGGTGGGGGGCAACCCGGCGTGGCTGCAGGGGCTGCACTGTGCCCCCCAAAAACTGAGGAACCTCAATGAGATCAACAAACTGCTGGCGCACCGGCCCTGGCTCATCACCAAGGAGCACATCGAGGTGAGAGCTGATGCTGCCAGCGCAGATCCCCCCCCAAAACACACTCTGGTTTTGGGGGCTTGACCCCAGGGGCCACATCCCTGCTTGCACAAGGACCTCCCCCCCCCACCTCTGCCCCAAGTTTAACCCTTTCAGGGCTGAGGGAGTCTCTGAGCTGGAGGGCAGGGTCTGTGCTGCTCCTGATGGATGGGGAAGGGGTGACTTGTCCCCCGTGGCTGGGGACAGTCCTGCCAACAGCGGCTGGTTTACGGGGAGGCACATCCCAGACACCCTCCTGTCTCCCTGCCCGTGGCTTACCCCGGCTCTGGGGTGCGGTGGGGGGTACGGCACAGCAAGCTGGGGGGGCCTGGGGGGTCTCTCCAAGCCCACGTGCCTTGCAGGCTCTGCTGAAGACAGGGGAGAACAGTTGGTCGCTGGCGGAGCTGGTGCAGGCCCTGGTGCTCCTCACCCACTACCACTCGCTCGCCTCCTTCGTCTTCGGCTGCGGCATAAACCCCGAGGAGGACCAGGATGGGGGGCACAGCTGCCAGCCCCCCTCGCCCCACAGCGACAGCAGTCCTGCCTCTGACGACAGCATGGGGGGCTCTGGGGTAAGGGGGGGCTTTGCCGCGTGGGGTGGGGAGGGCATCGCGGGGTGCTGGACTGCTCTATGGTGCTTCCCCTGGGAATTGCCCCAAGGCCTTTTGTTGGAAACAGCAGATGCTTTAGGGCTGTGCAGTAGCATCCTCCCCCTCCCAGTCCCCGGGATGAGGCGTGGGAGCAGCCGGGGTCTGGGCAGGACAAACCCGGAGGCAAACGCTCTTTGGAGCAGCCCCGGGGCTGCTCCAAGTGGCAGCAGGGCCGAGAGCGGCTCTGTGCTGCCCTGGGCTTGGCTGCAGCCTTGCTCGGCCTGGGGCAGGGTTGACTCTGCCCTCTGCTTCGCCAGGGCAAAGACGCCATGCAGGAGGTGGAGGTGCTGATGGAGAGGATGAAGCTGCTGCAGGAAAGCCAGCTGGAGGAGGAGGGCGTCACGCAGGAGGAGATGGCGACGCGCTTTGAGCTGGAGAAGACGGAGAGTTTGCTGGTCGCTCCCTCGGGTGAGGAGGTGCAGGGGGGCAGCTGGCTGTCGGCCAGGGAAGTCACGGGGAGGTGGGAAGGAGCCAGCATCTGCCCAGGGAGGAGCAGGATCAGGCCCCCAGCTGCGGGGCTGGCTCTGTCCGGGGTCACTCTGCATCGCTCATGGCTGCTGCGGTGGTGTCTTGTAGATATTGCGGATCACTCCCTGCACTCCAACGTCCTCTGCTTCGTGGAGGACCCCGAGTTCGGCTACAAGGACTTCACGCGGAGGGGCGAGCAGGCGCCCCCCACTTTCCGTGCACAGGTGGGTGCCTGTGGTCCCACACCAGCCGGAGGGAGAGGGGTGGCAGGGTGCTGGGTGGCAGGTCCTGCTTGTCTTGGTGGGAGGAGAGCGTGGCTGTTCCCAGGGTCATCGGCAGCGTGGCTGATAGTTGTGGGGATCAGCAGAGAGCGGGAGACCCCAGCTTGTGTCCCTGGCTTTGAAAGGGACCCCACATTTCCCTATTGAGCCCTTACCCCAGCATCCTTTCTCCGGCAGGATTACACCTGGGAGGACCATGGCTACTCACTGATCAACCGCCTCTACCCCGACGTGGGGCAGCTCCTGGACGAGAAATTCCAGGTTGTCTACAACCTCACGTACAACACCATCGCCATGCACTGCGGTGTGGACACATCCATGCTGCGCAGGGCCATCTGGAACTACGTCCACTGCGTCTTCGGCATCCGGTAGGTCCCCAAACTGCGGCCGGAGCCTGTTCTCCACCTCGGGCAGAGCCCGTGAGCGGGTCCAGCCTGAGAGCCGGCAACTGTCTTGGTGAGGCTGCTGCTGCTTAGGCTAAGGCAAAGTGATGCTGTTGAGGGGCACAGCTCGGGTCCGGGAAGACCCCGGGGCGTGTGAATGGGCAAGGGTTGTGCCTGGAGTAACGCGCCCTCCTCTCTCCCCCAGCTACGACGACTACGACTATGGGGAGGTGAACCAGCTCCTGGAGCGCAGCTTGAAGGTCTACATCAAGACGGTGGCTTGCTACCCGGAGAAGACGACCAAGCGGATATATACGCAGTTCTGGAGACACTTCAAGCACTCGGAGAAGGTGCTGCCCCATCCCTTCCCCTCTGGCAGGGTGGGGGCGCTGAGCCCCCCATGCCCTGACCCCACTCTCCCTGTGTAGGTGCACATCAACCTGCTCTTGCTGGAGGCTCGGATGCAGGCGGCTCTGCTCTACGCCCTGAGAGCTGTCACCCGCTACATGACCTGACCAGCCTCTGCTCCCTCCTCCTCCTCCTACCCCACGTTTGGGAGAAAGGCCAGGGGGGAGCTGGTACCCTAAAAACTTTGCTGGAATATTGTCTCCCCCCTTAAGGGGCCTGGAGCTGTGGAAGGAAAAGGGGGGCTTCCCTGCCCCTCATCCCAGGAGAGGGGATCCCCAGGAAGCCGTCAGCGCTGGGAAGACCCCAGAGTGCTGCCCTGGGCTTGGCAGAGCTGTGGGTGCTCGACTGCTCTGTGCCTTGCTTGGGGTGAGCCTGAAAAGCCAAACCAGGGTGCCTGTGGGCGCTGCCTTCGCCACGCGGTGCTGGTGTTACACCTCTGTGCCACGTCCTGGCACCAAGACTGCTGCCGTGGAGGACCGTCCTCGTGCCAGAGACCGCCAGAGGGTATCGTGGGCTTTGCCCCCTGCTTCTTGGGGGTCATCTTGTGCTGGAAGACATGCAGCTACTGGCGGGGATGCTGCCCCGGCACGCTCTCCCCACTTCTCTGGCTCGCACCCAAGGAAGGCACCGCAGGAGTGGTGGGAAGGATCCGGCCATCCCCTCGCCCAGTCGGGCAGCCCGCAGGGTCACTCGTCTCGGAGCTGCGTCCCCCCCACATCAGGGTCCGAAGGGCTGGGGGAGAGAGGCTGCGGCTCCTCCCTGCCCTGGCCCGGGTGTTTCTGCTGCCTTCCGTGCCTGCGGGGACATGGGGACATGGGGATGGCCCCTCCGTGGCTGGGGGTGCCTGCAGGGTCCCTCTGGACCCTGGCGTGGCCTGACCCCCACCCAGCCCTTGAAGGGGGGCTGGCGGGGCTGCAGGAGGGGTTAAGCCCTGTCCTGCCCGCCTGAGCCCCCCGCAATTTGGGGTGCGAAGTGCCTCGTAACCTGGGTCCCTGGGCAGCAGCAGGGCGGGGGTAGGAGCGCCTGCCCTCTGGTTTGCACCTTTTTTGCATCATTTTTCAGCCACTGGCCCATCTCTGCTGCTTCAACCTTTGTGGCTGAGGGGGGGAGCCGTGCTGGGGCGGGGGGCTGTCCTCCTGCCCTGAGGGTGATGGGCTGGGACGCGGGGTGGCCACAGCTTTACCCAGCTGTGCCAGAGCATTTCCCAGCGGCGCAGGTCGCCGGGGAAGTGCCTGTTCCAGAGAGGCCCTGCTTCCCGGCTCTGCCGGAGTGTGGGTCCAGGTCCGGCAGCATCGCCTGCCCCTCGACCACTCTTGGTTTGTCTCTGTGAACTGTAGCTCCAGTTAAATTATTTCTTTAATTTTTTTTTTGTTTTTGGGTGTATTTACTCCTTTCTGGGCATGGAAATGCCGCTGTGACTTTGCTACAGATCTTGTTTGAAAAAATAAAATTGTTCTTTTGTTTTTCTTTCTTTTTCTTTTTTCTTTTTCCAAACGGCTCTGCAGGGCACTGCTGCCAAACAAGTGGTTGGGAGACGCGGTTCCCCTTTCTCCTTGCTCAGCCCCAGGGGTTGGGGGTGTCCCCCTGCTCTGGGGGTGGCTGGGAGCAGCCCTGCGTTGTCCCAGGGGGCAAATGCACGCGAGGGGGTGGGCTCGGCTCCCAACCTCTCCTGGGTGTTGCACCCTCCTGGAAAGCCAGGATTTGGGGTACTGACGCATCCCACTGTGGGTGTCCCATGGGATGCTCCGGTCCCGCTGCTGGGATGGAGCTGGGTGGGCTGCAGTGGAGCTGGGTGGGTGAAGCGGCCCTGGGAGCACCCCAGTCCCGTGATGTGGAGCCCAGCACTTATCAGGGTGCAGGCAGGAGCCCCTGGCAGCTGCCGATAAGATTCCCGAGGCAGGATCGGCACGTCTTCCCCGCTCCAGCCCCGTCCCCGCAGACTGAAGCGCGTCCCTGCGACACGCGCCCGAGAAACGGCGAGGAGCCGGATCCTGCCTCTGGGGCCGTCCGGACCCTCCGGCCCCTGCAGACAGGTAGGACCTGCCGTGGCGACGTGGGGCTGGGGGCAGCGAGGCTGGATGGGGCTCCGGCACCCCTGGCGTGGGAAGGGTTTGCTGGGGTTTGGTAGGGAAGAGTCTCCATTTGCACCAGGCATGGGGGAAAAGTGCTCTCGGGGCAGCTCAAGGGCACTGGGGAAACTGAGGCAGGAGGGCAGGCTTCCCTTGGCTTTGCTGGATGTGCCACAGTCCCGGGGCTCGCGTCCCTGTCCGGGCGTCTGTCCAGGTCCCCTTTGCTCTTGCCAGTGGCTGCAGGCAGGTTTAGCGAATGTCTGGCAGAGGAGAGCTGCAAACCGCCGGTAAGGGTTAGCTTAACACTTACAAGACACCAGAGAACCCCCTGGGGTGCAGGGGGGGCCCTGCCCGCGCTCGCCGGGCTTGTGCGAGGCGTCAGTCGGGGCCGAGCAGTTTTCCTGCGCTGAGTCACAGTCTCCAAATATTTCCCAGCCTGTTTTTCCAGCCCTGGCCGAGGCAGCTGAGCTGCCGACGGGTGCCTTCGGGCTGCGGAGAGAAGAGCAAACACACACCCCCCCCCCCCCACCGCCAAAAGTGCTGTATTTTTAGGGTGTCACCCTGTAACACCCACCCAGTGAGAGGGGACAACACCGTGTGGGGTCCTGAGGGTGCTTGGGCCCCCCCGGAGTCCCTAGGGCAGCCCCCCGCCCCTGCCAGGGTGACAGCTCCCTGCCCCAGAGGGTGGTGAGTTTATTCCCCAAATATACTGGGAATGGCAACAGTGAGCTTATTTTTAAGTGAGCCCAGCATGATTTTAGGGAGAGTGCTTTGAGATTTTTTGCATGCTAGTGGCTTTTCTGCTGTATATATGGAGGGATCTGGCTGCGGGGCCTCGGGGAGCTGGTGTGGCCGGAGGTCCTGGTGGGATGGAACCAGTGGTTCAGCTGCAAAGAGGGGGAAATTGCGTTCGTGTGTTAGTTTTTCAAAAGAAGTGAGAAAATGTCATCTTTTAGGGAACTGAAACAGCTCAGAAAATCAGTCATTAGGAAAGGGTCACATCGACAGGGAGATTCTGTCCGAGGAAGGATTTTTCCTGCTGCCTTCTGGCTCTCTTTGAGGCATCTGAAATATTTGGTTCAAATGGAAGAAATCCTCCAAGTAAAGGCGCTGTTTCTGGCCATAAAGCCATGCTGGGAGGGGCTGAGCCTTTGAAGAAAAAAAAAAAAAGAAAGAGGGAAAAAAAAGCAGCCTCTTTGTTGCAGTTTCACCCCAGCATATCCGGCAAAATCGGCACCAGCATCTTGTGGGGTCACCGCTCTGCGTCCCCACCCTGCCTCGCTCTTCCCAGCACTATCAAACAACCAGGATGCCACCGAGTCCAGCCGGGTCCTGGGGCACAGAGGGAGCAGCAATGCCACCCCAGCGCCCAGCCTGCAGCCCTGCAGCCCCAGCCCAGGCTCAAGCTCAAACCCCAGCGCCCCGGGGGGACGCAGCAGCGGCTGCAAACCCATCGGGGACGGCGACCGGTTTGCATCGCCCCAGCCAGCGGTGCCCGGCGCGAGTCAGAGCCTGGCGATGGTTTTCGCCACGGGGCAGGTGGAAGGAGGGCCGCGAGCGCGGGGCTGTGCTGTGGCGGTGGCCGGGGGACTCGGACGGCCAAGGCCCGGAGGGGTTTTGGCTTGGACAGGGCTCCCAGCAGCTGGCTGGAGCTGGGAATGTTCCTCACCTGCAAGGTGCGCGGTGGCTTGGCTTGGGGAGCAGAGGGCACGAGCTCAGGTCACCTCCTCCAGCGCTTAAAAATATATATCTGTGCATGTACAGCTGTTTTTTAAAATTATTTATATATAAATAAAAGATACGTATACACAGAGACATAGCTGTGCTTTTGGGGTGGCTGGCAGCAGCCCGAGCTCCAGCACCCCTCTGTACCAGCCCAGCACCCCTGGTGCAGCAAGGTTTTCTCCCCTTGAGACGTTCGCAGCCCGGTGCCCGTGGCATCGCCCACCCCGCTGCAAGGAAGGGAAAATATCTTTTTGCATTACTTTCTATTGTTTCTGCTGGTCCCCTGCTGTGCCTGCAAGAAGATGTGGAGTGACCCGCTCTGGGTGGGACGGCTGCTCCGCGCCCCTCGTCTGCCCCATCCTTGCTGCTGCTCTGCCCCTCTCCCCCAGCAAGGCCCTATTTAAATACCTGCCTGCAGGCGTGGGTGGGTGTTAGATCCTCATGTTAAAGCTGAGAGAAAAAGGGTGCTCGTAGACCCCAGGGCTGCCCGGGAGGTGGCAGCTCCCCCTGCCCCAGGGTGCAGCCCAGGAGGGAGCTGGTGCCCGGAGCCAGCGCTGCCCTCGGCCTCACTCGGCGAGCTGCAAAGCAGGAAAATTCTTGGAAGTGTTATTTTAAATCCCTTTTTTTTTCCCCCTACAGTCTTGCAAAGCTTGGCCTTAGCAGCAAGTCCTGGTTTGGGCTCCACATTTTCCTCCCCAGTTGCCGCAGATTTATTTTAAATCCACAAAGGATCTACCATGGGCACCCAGCGCTTCCCGTGCTTCTCCCGACAGATGGCCACCAGCAGCGAGGATGCCTGGGAAGGACCGGCCCTTTGCTTTATTTTTCCCCCCATTTTTCTGCTACAGCATCAACTAACTCAGGGGTCAGCTGGTGCCGTGGGCCTCCTGTAACTCATCACCCGGGCCATTGTATCAGTGTAACCCCCTTCCTTTTTTTTCCGGTGGTCACAATTATAAACCAATGAATTCCTCACCCTGCATTTAACCAAGGCCTGCAATTTGTATGCATATATATAATTTATCGGCAGCTTTCATTGCCTGTCTTGCAGGGCAGAAGGCGTGTTAATAATCTCCCTACCTGCAGCTGATAGTTATGATCCCAAAGTATGCAATTTTTTTGCACTACAATTGCCCTCAATTTAAAAACGTAACGCGTTAGTGGTGGTTAAAATGCGGCAATGCAATGGGAAAATAATAATAATCGCGGGCTGTGCTGAATAAGTGCTTTAAGGCTGAAGGAGTCCAAAGTGTTTTGCAAAATGGGCGTTAGCAGGGCTGATCTGCCGTGCCGTGCTCGGGTGCATCGGGCCGTGCCGAGGGTTGTCTCTGGCCGAGCCCCGTGCCCAGCTGAGCTGCAGGGGGGATCTGAGCAGCCAGGGAAGTCCTCATCCTGGAAGTGGGCCAGGACAGGGCTCAGGACAGCCAGGGGCTCCGGTGGGGCTGGAGATGAGGGGGAATATCCGTGCCCTGAGAGGTGGCAGCGGGCTGCCCTACGGTTGCGAGCAGGCACCAGGACCCGCTGCCTGGGCTGGAGATGGGTAAATTCGGGCTGGAAACAACGCGGCTCTTCAAGGGTGAGGTGGATGTGGAGGTTCAGCTCAAGCGAGTGGTGGCGGTGGGCGCAGGTCTCTGCCCCAGCTTTGCCTAGTGCCCCTGTCCACACGGCTGTGGGCATTCCCACGTGTCTCCCGTGGGATCACACGTTTCCCAGCGGTGAGCAGCTGCCTCAGCAGAGCCTGCGCCCTGGTCACCCCGGATTGCGATGGAGTTGAGCCCTGCAGCCCCGGTGCTCCCAGTCCCTCCCAGCCCCTTTTCCAGCGGCGGAGCCCCGGAGCCGCCCCGGGGCACCGGTGAGGGTTTTGCGGGGCGGTGGGTGGGAGGGAAGGGATCGGCCCCCGCTCGCTGCCTTAGCTCATGGGAACAGAATGTGTCCTGCCCATGGAGTCCAAAATATCCCCTGGCACCATCTGCGCCCGGCGCCAGCCCTGCTCCTGCACGTAACCCACACCATGCCCAGCCCCGCTGGGGCTGCCAGCCTGCAGCCGTGCCACCGGGCCACTGCTGTGGGACAGACACTGTCATCAGGGCACGCTGGTGCAGCTTCAGGACACAGAGCGCTGCTTTTGCGGCCGTGTTTTACCCAGAAATGCGGCTTTGCACCCTGCCAGCATCCAGCCTGTGCACCAACGTGGGCACCTTTGGGTCCCTGGAGTGCCAGGAGCCATCCCGCCGGTGACTGGGAGCCGGAGTCCCTCCACAAGCCCCTCCAAAATCAGCTTGATCCTTGCAGGCACAGAGGGAAAGCGGCGGCTAAGCGCCCCAGCCCACTGCTCCTTTGCAGCAGGTAACGGGCTGTTTGCGTTGGATTTAAGAGCGACAACGCGGCTGTCACTCGGACGGTGCCTCGCTGTCCTTGCTGGGGACAAAGGGGGCTTATCGCCGGGCACGGCTGGGCACCACGGGCCCGACCGGCTGCTGGAGCGTTTTAGGGCCTTGCAAAGCAGCCAGGCAGCAGCGCCGGCAGGGTGGCGTGCGGGGAGGGCTGGGGCCGGAGGCAGCCCTAATTCGTGATGCGTCCCCCAGCTGCTGTCACCTCCTTCGCCCCAGCTCCGCGCCAGCCGGGGGACCAAGCACCCCGACGGGTGCCAAGGGGTCCCCATCCCATGGCCGTGCAATTGAGGGGCACAAAGCGGCTCCAGGAGCACCGCTTGCTTTGCCTGGCGGCAGAGCTGAAGGCCCAACGTGCTCCGACCGAGCGGCGGCTCCCAGCCCGGGGCTGGCGGAGCTGGGGCTCGCTGCTCCCCGTTGCTCCCGGTTGCTCCGGTTGCTCCCGGTTGCTCCGGTTGCTCCCGGCTTGCCTGGGTCGGCAGCGCCACTCGCTGGGGATCGGCAGCAGCGCTGCCAACCGCCCGCTGCAAAAGTCAGCCCCATCGCCGCAAGCCTGCCCTGCTGCAAGCCTGCCCTGC
>VZTL01026170.1:4497-25703 GCA_013400535.1 Scopus umbretta
TTGGGAGAGGGGGATGCTGGAAACCTGCAAAAATGTAAATGCAAATTTTTGTCTTTGCTTGAAAGGTTCTCCATATGTGTTCAGTAAAATGTAATTAATTTGGGGTATGGGGAGCAATTGCTTAGTATTATAGAGGATATTACCGAGACTTTAAAATCGGTCGAGGTGTTTTTTCCGAAATGTTTGCTCCTGTAAGGTTTTATAAGGAAGTCCTGGCAGTTTTTTGTTGGTCGATGCTGATTCCTTTGATGAGTGCCCTGAAAGTAGGTCTGTTTGATGAGTCTCTTCTCCTTCTCCGTGTTTCAGTGTTAATGAAGTCACTGCTTTGGTGAGCTCGCGGGTGAAATAGTAAGTAACTCAAAACAGAGTCTTGCTGCGGAGATCTTTGTTTATCTGAAATGAGACCAAGAAGGATGGACAAGTGAGGGACACATTTGGATATGAAGCAGAATGTAAAATGGCTGTGGCGTAGACCTAATGGCAGACAAGGTGTACTTTTAAAATAATCCAATGTTTTTTCTTTTTTTTTTTCCCCATAATAACTTTCCGTGCTTCAATCTCAACTCAGTCCTTCACGGCTTGATCCTCTGCTTGGGTGTTGGGCAACTCTTAACGCCGGGGCTGGTGCGAGCATCCCCCAGGGACCGTGGCGGCGGCGGGGCGAGCTGGGCTACGGGTGTGCGGTTGTGGCACCGGTGGTCAGGAGCCACGGCTGCCCTCCGAGGTGGGCCACCACCCCCTGGGGGATGGTGGCCGGAGCGTGGGCTTTCCTGCTGACTCAGCACCGGCGTCCTGCCCGTGCCACCGCTGCCTCTCTCCTTAACCACGAGTTAGAGCTCGTCCCCGCGACAGGTTGGCCCAGGCTTTCCGCTTTATTCTGACTCGTTATCTGGATGTAATTTCTTCTGTGCTGAGTATCCGTCTCTAAACTTTAAAGCGTCTTTTAGGATTTAGCCTCTGATCTAGAATTTATACAGATTCGGGGTGGGAAAGGGGTTGACGGCGCAAATTGAGGTTAGCGGTGAGAGCCCAGGCAATTTAGAAACCTCCTCTGCCAAAAATAAGATGAGGCCTTTTCTCCTACGCTGTCTTTGAATAGACTCCTCTTTGTGCGCTCCAAAAGCTGGGGTTATTCACGTCTTCGTCAGAACGCTGACACAATTGTCTCCTGTGCCGGGGAAGGGGGGCCAGGGGAGGGCTGGCTCCTCACTGATCATAAGCTTTTCTCTATATAAAATTGCGTGACTGGCTGATGATACCACTAATGCGATATGAAATGTTCTGTTGACTATTTCGTAAATTCAGCGGTAGGTAGAGCAGGTATCGCTCGCTTTCCAGAAGTCGTTTTGCTAATGACTAGGAGCAAGGCGTCCTTCTTGATGTTCCTGCGCGCAGCCCTGCATTGCAGAAAACCGCTGCTGCAACTGGGCACACTAGCAAGAGGGAAATGGTGAAAGTGGTCATAAAAAAAGGGAATAAGTCCAAGCCCAACTGCATGGTAGAAGTAAGAAAACGGCAGTAAACTGAAAATAGTTTGTTCTTCCTGTAAAAATGTCATACAGCGGAGATTCACGTTAGAGGATTATCGGACGAGCCTGCAGAAATGTTGCAATTTAAATACTGCAGACAACTTATTCAGCTCTTCCTCTAGCTCAAGAAATATCCTTTAGCTCGAGAAATACTTTTACAGCAGCTTTTGTGCTTGCATGGAAGCAGTTGGCCAAGAATCGCGCCTGCGTGTGGAGTCACGGCCGGCGTGTGGTGCTGAGCACGGACAGCGGGTTAGCTGAGGTTATCGGCTGGTGACACCGGGACACGTACAGGTGGAGCGATGGTTGCGTAGAGCTCCGGGATTTGCTCTTCTGGCTTCCAGTTTCTGCCTCTTCTGCTGCAGCTGAAGCTGTCGTGAAGTGGAATTTGGGCTCAGACCTGGCATTTCAGGTCAAGGAGCGAGGAGCTCTCTCCCCAGAGCTGCGCTTTGCTGTTTGAGGGCAGGACCATGCATTGCAGTTAAGAGGTGAGGGAGACCATCTCTCCCTGGGACCAAAAAAAGAAGCAGCGACTTCTCCTGAATTCTCTGGTTTCTGAAAAGACTTCTGTTTTTTAGCGGAGTTGCTGTCGTTCTGCTGCTTTACAGCTGTACCTTCGCGAGATGACTGCGAGCGGTTGGGCTTAAGTATCGCCGACAGAACGGGTCCTCCAGGGGCTGCATATGTGAATGCTAAAGGTAGGTGAAAGAACCTATGGAAGAGCGGTGGCTTAGTCCTCCTTCCCGGCAACAGATGCTCAGCGCGTCGGGCACCGGCCCTGCCTGCGGACGAGTGGGGAACAGACAACCCAACCCACCAGGTGCCAGCACAGGGGTGCAGGGCCGGGCACTCAGGCTGTGACAAGGGAGGGACAAATTAGCATTCAGGTGAAGCTGAGTATTTTCAGTTTAGGTGGCTTGTGTGAAATCCTCATCTGAGAACAGGCTGGAGCGACCTCTGGGCGGTTTGCGTTGGGGAGCTCGCAGGGGCCAGGAGATGACGTGCGAGCGTGCAGAGGGCATTACGTGGGTCTGCTTTGGGAAGGGGATGAGGAGGAGCCGGAGGTTCGACGGACTGCTCAGCTTAACTCCATTTCCAGGAAAAATACTGAAACAATTAAACATCAATAAACTCCTGGAAACTGTTGGAAAGATGTGTAGGGAGTGACGTGTCCTGTCAAATCAGGCTTTTTCCCACGACAGTGTAACATGCCTTACAGATTTCGGCAGAACCTGTAGATGTTGTAATGGGGTTTTGCCCCGGTCTCAAAGAGACGATGCTTTCTCAGAAGCATCTTAGGAAAAGATGGATGTGGTGAAACGGATGCTTTCAGAGCAGCTCCTAATTGGGAAAAACTCTACCCTGAAGAGTGCAGGTGTGTGGCCTTCAGAGTAGCCTGGACGTTGTTACGTATTGTGACTATTAATGGCTTGGCTTGCATGGGAGGGATTGTATTAACGGCATCATTCAAAGCAATCTTGGCTAATTAAGGAAACGTTGTGGAGAGGACGGCATGCAGATGCAAAGCAGTTGCAAAGTCATCAGCTGCACCCTGCGAGCTGCTGAAGGAGTTTGCCTCCATAGGAGAACTTGGGAAAGGACCTGCCCGATCCTTCCCGTGTCACGGTGCGTAAAATACATGAACCTATGAGATCGTGCACGGATGGTAGCCCTGCATTTTGGGCCGATGAGGCCTTGGGCAGAGCATCAGGACTTGGGGAAGGATCTTGGGCCATGAGAGTCCCGAAGGCGGTGATGCGAGGTTCTGGAGTTTCAAAGTGGTCTGTCTGGAGAGGCTGAATACTTGCTGCTGTTAAGGAGTTTGCAGAAGAGAAGATTGAAGGGAGATGCCTGTCTTCCAGCATAGGAAGCTCAAATGGCAATAGTGCGTAATCCATCTCTCCGGGTGGGGGGAGAAGGAGCGGTGGGCTGGCTCTACACAGGGAAAATAAACTGAAAAAAAAAAGAAGCAGCAAAGGACTGCAGTACGGAGCTGAGGGATGCTGAAGAACTGCAGATTTGGATGCAAGCTTCAGACTAACATGTTGGGAACGGGGTAGGTCCAGCCTGTGGTGAGGGAATGGCCTCAGGGGTTTCTCAAGGACCTTTCGCAAAGAAAGCCCTTTTTCCTCCACCATATTATGGAGCACTCAAAAGCCTTATTGGTGGTTTTTAGAATTAATCCCCTTGCAGTTATGTAAATACCTAAATAAAACATGACTTATTTAATTAATTACACCGAAATAATGAGACACTACACTTTAGATAGGAGTTATTTTAACTTCCTCCTTAATGATTACAGCCTCAGTTCATGACATAACAGGTACGAGTCTTTAAAAAAGAGATTATTAGGGGACTTTTTTTTTTACTTGACATACACATTTGTGGTTTGTTTTGTTTTTTAAATAACAGAGCTACAGGAATTTTGTTTAAATTTTCAGGAATATTTAAACAGTTTTCTGTACATCAGGCAAGAAAATTGTGAAATAGTGTCCTTGGTGCATTGACTTTGGATCTATAGCTCCTGGTTATAGCCGTCTAGGCTTGAAAGACACCTATCCGTAATGGTACTCATGGCATCTGAAAATAATGCTGCACCTACAAATAGTGTTAGTCATTGCATCACCAGGTGGGGTGCTATTTTATAAATTATAATTTGCTTGCTGGCTTAATCCCGATTAATTATATGTCATGTGTTCTGGTTAGTGTGGACTGGCTTACCCTAGCTCAGTTTCAATCAGTATTGGTCTCAGTGCTAGCCAGGGGAGATGGATTACGATTCCTTCAGAAACGCACCTGCTGAGACTGATGTTTCCTGCAAAAGCTGCTCAGACAACTGCCGACACTGGCGAAAAAGTTCTCTGAAAAGTGTTTGAGAGTGAATGTACCTCTGTGAGAGGGAGAATGCATTAATCGTCCTAACCTTTTTTACTGCAGCATGGAAATACAGTTTTGAATTTGAAAATAATTTTTCATATCTATTTCTCTCTCGCTCGCTGAAGTTGTAGTTCCTTCTCTCTTTTGTGTGCTTTTTTCCTAATCTTGAATTTTTGTGATATGAAAGCGGAGTAGTCCAAGTCTGGCCTGCATAGTTTTAGATAGGATGTCCCACAATCTTCACAGCCTTTGTATTGCTTCATTGAGAGCTACTCAGCATGGCATGGAAAATAAATATCTTTTTTTTCCCTTCATTTCCAGAGCTATGGGGCTGCAGATAAGCCACATACGTAACAGATGAGCACGATATGTATAGTTTTCCAAAATAAAGGCTGCAGTCAAAGTTCATTATGTCCCTGGTTTTAAACACATCTAAATCAGTCCTCTCTGTAACACAATTTAGCACATAGCATATCTTCAAAACTGCTTTGAATCTAATCCTGGTGAGCGAGAGTACCAAAAAACACAAGCAAAGAGAAGAAAACAGATCACCGTCATACTCAGCACTGCTGCCTCCCGGTCCTGGGTGCATTTGTAGAATCTGAGTGATCGAAAAATTCCTTTTAATGTGGCAAATGTCACTCTGTAATGGTGGCATGTCAACCCTGCTGTCAACACTGTCATTTAATCCTTTTCTGCTAATGCAGTGCTCTAATCTGCTGGTGACAACCAGTAATTTATCCTCACTGGAGATCTCAGCGTTGCTAATTGAAATAGATTTGAACTAGTGTTAGCCATGGTAGACTGGGTTTTGAGACTTGCTCGTGATACTGAGAAAGACAGCCAGGACCAGCTTCACCGGGACAGCAGAATTCAAAATTTTACTGTTACAGGAGCGGTAAACGTTGTCTGTGTTACATTATGTGTCTTTAAACATAACTTTTTCGAACAGGTCAGGTCTTTTCTCTAAGAAATGCTGGTTAAGCTGCAGGGGGTGCGCTGTGCAGGTTGCTGGTGTGCGTGCCGGGGGAACTGGCCCCTGGCAGAGCAGAAATCGTCATTCCTCGACTCTCCGCTGGAACTTTTTGTCGCGCACGTACTCTGTGCTGCATATGCTGACCTCCTCTCGCAGGAAAATGAAAGCAAATGTCATAATTTGTCTGCCTGAATTAGAGACGAAGTGACTAAGCAAGTAAGACAGTCTATCAAGCTTGATTATTCTAAATGGGAATTCATTTTATTCAGTTAATTGGTACATTGCCTCACTCAATCTCTCACATGTAAGTGGTTATCCTAATTTGTATTTTTTAATCTAATTATTTCCATCTCCTTTAAATGATCTTTACTGCAGGTATTTGTCTCGAATACATGAGGAATTGTTATTGTCAGATACAATTTTGTGAGCAGGTATATTACATTACAGATGATTTTAAATATTAGGTGTTTATCTCTTAAAATCTCTTGCTGTTCCTGAAGAGGTCAGAAACAAAGCTTGTAGGTGTACGTACAAAAAAAAAAACAAACCCAAGAGCGAATGTGCTGTAGACATTCCCATAAAAATACATTTTTGTGATGAAATGCAACTTTTCATCACGGGGTGTTTTCTAACTCGCCTCAGAGGAGCGGCCGCCCAGCAGACCGTGCGGCTGCGGTTGGGGGAACGTTTCCCAAGCAGAGCGGTCCCTGCCCGGGTTTCTTGCTGCTTGCTGGGCTGCGCTGAACGCACGAACAAGCATCTCGAGTCCTTTTCCTTTTTTCCTCTGGATTTTAGGGCATCCTAAGTCGCTGAGGCAGAATTACAGGGATTCAAAAAAAGAAAAGGGAAAGATATGAGAGAGACGCATTTTATTTTTTTTTTCCTAAAGCTCCCAAATTTTGAAGCAGGTCAAAACATTGGACTTTTACCAAATGTCTGGAAATTCGATTTGGGGCTTAACGCGTGACTCCAAGTAACAGATCATTATTGAATGGTTACCCCAAACGAGAGGAATACTGAAAAGCTGTTCCCAGCTGACGCCCCGTGGAGCGGCGGGACGTGCTCGCCCGCGGTGCTGCGCGCGGGAGCCTGAGGTCCCGCCGCTCCATGGGCTTTGGTGCCGGCGGCCCAAGGTGGGGACGGCGACGGAGAGCCTGGCCTTTCCGTCGGGGGGGGCCCACCGGGACGCGGCGCTTCCCTCTGCTGTTTATTCGGTTATCTTGAAGCCAGACGTCTTGAATTCGCCTTCGTGCAAGCTCCCGCTTTCCACCCGCTCCTTTGGAAGGGAAAGGAGCACTTCTTTTTTTTTTTTCCAGTTACGCTGTAAAAACGTAATTCAGATGAGTAATTTTGAAACGCTGCCGTGATGCTTTCTTACCTGCCTTATGACTTAGTGGCGCAATAAAGTCCTAACCAAAAATGAAGTCACGCCAAAGCTATTCCAGTTATAGTTTAACTCGGCGCTGCCTGGTGTGCTAAGATGGGTCGGCGGAGACGCAGTGGGAATGCCAGAGCTTCGGGAAAGGAAAAATAGCTGCGGTCAGCGCGACGGGAGGTGAGAGCTGCTCCCGCTGCCCGGCCGGGGGGGACACCGCCGCGCCGGCTCGCCTGCTGCAGGGAGGGCAGCCCCCCCAGCCAGCCGGGGACAGCAGGCGCTGGGGCTTCCCGCTCTTCAGCGGGACCGGCTGCGTTCGGGGCTTTATGGGTGAAAAGCAGGAAGAGCAAAAGGAGAAAAGACAGAACGAGAAGGTGGCTTTCCCTCCTTTTTGGAGTTGTACCTGGGGTTTGTTTTTTTTTCTTTAACTCTCAGTCTTTTTGGGTAGGCGCTTGCTCTTGGTGTGGCCAGCGTCCCAGGTGGCAACGCATTTCTCACCCTACAGCGATAACGCTTTCATGTCTCTCATTTTTAATTATATTTCCTGAATCCATAGCGCTTGTCCTTTAGAATATTACTTTTTTAGCACTACGCATCTGCGGTGTGACCCGAGCTGCACGATCCTGGGTGGGGTGGGGGGAACCAAAACCCGAGAGTTTCTCCACCATCGTCTGTCTTAGATGGGATATTTCGCTGCTTTATTCCTGCTTTAGGTGGATGCAGGGAATGGGTCTCTATTTAACCTGCTGGGAAGTAGCTTGTGCATCAGGCTCCTTGAAAAAAGTTGCACAGCCGTGGCAATGCCACGCAGCGTGACAAAGGTTTCATTAGCGTGTTTGCTGAAAACCCAGGTTTTATTCTTGAGCGGTCAGGTCAGATGAGGATTCAGTTCTGCAGCCAAAATAGAAATTAAGCATGTGTGCTAAGCTAGCAATCCCGGAAAATAATGTCATTTTCCCACATTTTGGGGAGCTGGGCTGACCCCCCTGGCATCTGCTTGGGCCGTGCGAGAAGCGGTGGCAGCGATCCCAGTGCTGGGAAGGGCTGTGCACAGGCTTCACGCACTCCCCTCATTTCCGAGCAGATCTTTATTGGATTGCATTTAGATTACAAGTTCTCTGCCTCCTTGGCAGGATTTGAGGTAGCTGTGCAATTTTACAGTGATTTTTTTTTTTTTTCAAGTTTTTTTTTGGTCATGGTATCAAGTTCTCTGTTGGGCATAGAAGCATTTATCGGTAACAGCTCAGCCTTTTAAGACCGTGGTTGTAACAAATCTCTGGCACCTTTTTAAGACTTCAGGTAATCAGAAATAAAGAATCCTACGGTACAAAAAATGTTATTCCGCGGAGTTGTAGGGCCTGAGCCATTTACCCACGCATATCTGTGAAATAAAGGCTGGAGGTGGTGGGATATAAGTAGATAAAAATGCACTGGATCCCCACGCAGTTATGAAAGCAGTTCCTATTGCTTTTTCCAGAGGGGGCAGCAGTTGCCTTACAGCAAAGCCGTGTAATAACGACAGTGTATGTCTCTACCTGGATCTTTTCCTTTCTGATTTTATCAACAAGAGGCTGCTTTTGTAGTCCGTCGTTGTCCTTTCTTGTTCAGCCGTGCTTTTTCTACCTGCCTGTTCTCTCTGGAGAGGCGTTGTTATTATTTTTTACCCTTTTTTTTTTTNCGGAGAGGGGTTTTTTTTTTTTTTTTCCCTTTTTTTTTTTTTTTTTTTTTTAACAGACTGTATCATGACATTGTACCTTCTTGCGGATGGAAAATGCTGCCGTGTCTATGGCAGTGGGCTTTTCTGCTTCAAGAAATTGAAGGTCCTTCACCGTTGTGGTCCTGTATGTGAAGTACATAAATATACATATACAGGAAAGCCTAGAGTATTTTTATGTTCTTGCAACTTGCTCGCCTCCCCATCCACCCCAGTCTGGAGAGGAGTACTGACCACTTGGTCGTGTGTAGTGCTTGGTCGTGCTAAGCTCAGTCTCCTGCATCTGCCTCCGCGCGGCGGCCCCTAAATGTGCTATAAGTTTAATCCTTCTTTCTTTAGCAAGCAGAAATACAAAGTGCTTCGGACAAAAATGAGCGCCCGGAATTTGCGTAACCTTTGTAGATGTGTTTATTTCTGATAAAATTGCGGAGCCATCGACTCCACATATACTCAAGTTGTACTTTCTCGTTTTCAAGAGAACAGATGCAAGATGTCTGGAGTGGGTTTTGTATCTGTAAAACCTCCAGAACAGTAATTTTGTGAGGAACCTTGACGTTCCTTACTCTTTCCAGTGTTTTGGAAACCTGCCAGCAACTTCAATCTTCTTTTTTTTTCTTTTTTTTTTTTTTAAAAAAAAAAAAGAGCCGGGCATGTGTCAGCAGTGAGCCGCTGGACTCAGCGCTGCACGGCAAAAGCGTTCGGCAAAGCCGCTCGCTGGAACTGCCAGAATCGATTCCCCGAAAGTCCAGTGGATTTAAGGGGCCTTTGCCGAGGGTGTAAAGCATGAGAGTCGGCGAAGTGCAGCATTCAGCACCTTGTTCCTGGCAATGCCAGCCCTTTCCCTATTGATTCCACTTTTATTCTGGCTTTCTTCCAGATTTCCAAATCCTCTTCCTTCCTCCCTTTCCCCTCCCTTCAGTTTACATAAACTGCTGCTGCGTGTTCTGAGCTTCCAGCATTACTATTGCTTTATAATTCTAAATTTCTAAATTTTGGAAACTTGTACATAATGCTGAATACGCTGTAGCCGATGCAGATACCGTTTGCAGTAAGCTGTTACACATAATTACTTATCTAATCCCAGGAGTGACTAGTTCAGGCTTAACCTGGCTGCTGACGGAGCCTTTTAGTGTAAGACATCTGGGCTGCTTAAATTATAAGCAGAAGAAATTGAACGTGTGAATCTGTCAGTAGGAAGCTGGACTGGGAAAAGAAAAGGAACTTAAGAAAACAAAGTTGGATGCTAATAATGCTTTTTGTTACTCTTTCTTCCCTCGCTATGTTAAAGAAAAAAATTCAGCGAGATGCATTGAGCTTGCCAAACTGTAAGAAGGGGAGCAAGAATAAAGAAATGCTATCAAGCGTGTGCTCCTGTGTAAATAAAAGTTTTATACCATTTTTTTCCCCAGAAAAATATATTTTGCCTTTTCACTTTTGTGTTCATTTTTTTTTTCTTATTCCTGTATTCTCGTAACACTTGGAAGAACGTAGAATAGCATCCTAGGGACAATGGTTAGAAGGCATCCTGCAATCCCTTCTGGAAGGGGTTACCTTGGTAAGCTGGGCGTCCTTTAATTGCTTTCAGCGGGCAGAAGGGCTGCTCTGCGTCTTACAGAGGCTCGAAAAAAAACATATAAATGAGGAACTGTAGCATCAGATGAGGTGATGCCCTTCCTGGAAGGGTCTGCGCGCTCCCCACGGCAGCTGCGGTTCCCGGTGCCCTCCGCGTGCTGGCAGCGCCTGCGCCTGGCTTGGCGAGAGCCTCGCTACTGCTGACATCCCTTGGAAGCACGGGAGGATTCATTTTGAAGTCCGTTCCTTGTTTTTAAAGAATAACCAGGTGTGTGCTGAGTTTGAATGTAGGCCTAGGTGTAGCGGGGAGGCTGGGAATAAGGTTCACTTCTGAGTAACGCGTGTGGGAGTGGCGAAAAGGTGGCGTGAAGTTGTTGAAGTTGAAGGCGTTGAAGTTACAGAAGGTTTTTTTGTACATTCGAGCTTATCCAGAGATTATTTCTGGTGGATTATCCCATTTTATATTGAAAGGAAGGATTTTCTATGGTTATTCCAATGACTTCCAATTTCCTGGAATTTTTTTTTTCTTTCCTGTTGTTAGGCAGTGCTATATAATGTCCTGCGGAAATTGTAATATTAAATACGTTATACTGAAACATCGGGGAGCTTTGTCGTGTGGTATTACTGTGGTCATAATTTTAGCAATGGATGTAGAGCCACCATCTGGATGCGTTCTGCCGTTTGAGAAAAACAGAAAGTAATGCTTGTGTGTCACGTTTTTGCCAAAGAAAGTATTGCAAAATCAAGCAAGGCCAGCTAATGGATGAGATGGCAGTAATGAACATCTTTGTAGGGACTGGCTAAATTTACAGGAAATTAATAACAAGATTTGTTTTTTCCACATAAACCTCCATTTAGAGGGACTAGAGTATTTCTAGACCAGCTCGTTTATCTACAACTATTAATTTCCCAGAATTTCTCTATAGTCTTCAAAGCAGCAGCACCTTCTCATCACATCTTTTCTCTAACCTTCTCTACACTGGAAATTATCTTCTGGTTTCATGAACCCTGAAACTCTGTATTTGGAAGGCTCTGGGGAACTGCTTTATAGCTCGCAGGCTCAGAGCTGTGGCACACGTGTTCTCCAAGGGAATGTACGTGTGAAGCACCACGGGGATGTCTGTAGGAGATCAAGGTGTAGGCTAAGGAAACTCTGAAAGGAGCTTATTGCAGGGACTTTAAACTTTGTGGTTGTTACTGGTCTGCTCGGTGGTAAAAGCTTTTCCTTTTTGTTTCGGTCTCCTGGCATCTGTGATGCCAAAATTGTGTGTCGGAAGTTACACGGTGTAGAAGTATTGGGCTCGTGGAGGAAAGTCACTTGGACCCTGAGGGCAGGGTCTGGCCACGCTGGGGTTTCGGGCTGCTTTTCCCTCCCTGTAGCCCACACTGCTCCTACTTGTGCTCTCTGCAGAAGGTACAATGCATGCAATTATGGCAGGAACCACCAAAAATACGTGATTTTTGCTGTTATTCTGGAGATTTGCATTTATTCTCAAGATTTCAGCTGCTGGTACTTAATGGGTTTT
Source organism: Scopus umbretta (assembly GCA_013400535.1). NCBI lineage: Eukaryota > Metazoa > Chordata > Aves > Pelecaniformes > Scopidae > Scopus > Scopus umbretta. The sequence continues at coordinate 16,067 of VZTL01026170.1, forward strand.
CTTCTTATCGATGGAAATGACTTCCAGGCTCCTTGCCTCAGTGTCCTCAGCTGCTGTGTTTTCCTGACGTAGAGGAGCCTTTCTGGCCTGATTTCTGTCGTCATCATTGAACGATGGCTGAGCGCTACCTTCCTGTTCTTGGATTTATAAACGTTCTTAATGAATTCCTAGTGCGTGCAACTGGTATTTTCCTTTTCTTTCTGCGTCAAAACTGAAAGTTAAGTGAAAAGGCAATGGGAGAGTATGAAACAAGTTTTAAAACTTTCCTCATCTGAAGTAAACATTGCTTTTTCTTACAGCTTTGGTTCTGTGTGGTAGTAATTTGACCTAAAAATTGATCTGTTGCTTTCGTTTTCTCTTAGGTCCAGGATGGAACATTCCTGCTCGCTCCTGCTGCTCTGTGTTAGTTTTCTGTTTGCGCAAGCTTTACCACCCAATGGAACTGAATTGCCAAAACCAACAGCAACAACAAGTAAGGACATCACTTAACTTGCAGGGATGGGAGTGGGTGTGGAGAGGGACTTCTGGTGAGGTCCCCCGGTGACATAGTCCTGGATATTTTTCCAGGACTTTGACCCCACTAATGTGCTTCTGATCGTGCCACACAACTTCTGTATTTGATCTCCATATGACTAGTGCTGTACACTTTACTTTTGCTTTCCCTTGTGTGGGGAAATGCGCAGGATAGCTTTGGGAGCGGTGGAGAAGCACAGGGTGTCTCCTGCCTGGGCTGCAAGCTCTCCACGCCCCAGCAGCTGGCACTGTGGATTGCCAACGTCATGGGACCTGGACTCGGATAGTATGTAATAAAGAAATTATCAATTAGACAAGAGGACGACGATAGTTAAACATCATGAGGAACTACGGTCTTTATCTGTGTTCTGTGTTTTCTAATGATACGAGCTGTCTGAGGCAAGACTTGAGGAGACGGATAATAGCGCAGGTGTCCCGTGTAAGATTAGGTCAGGTGAGAAACAGAAAAGCCTTTTTCAAAGACCTGAGAGCAACCTTCTACTCAGTTGTCCACCACAGCATCTTTTGTTCATCCTCATTTCTATTTTCAGAATTTCTTCTTCTTGCTTCAGGCCCTCCTACAACTACGTCCTAACGCATTACAGTCCTGGAGAGGGGCTCGTTCGGGTCAAATAAGGGTTTGTTGGGGTTTTTTATTTAAGATACCGATTCTACTATTACGGTCTGTGATGGGATGATATACATTACATGCACATTGTCCTCACCCCTCATCATCCTAGCTAGCGCTCTTCGAAGTCCCTGTGCTGGTGAGTGGTGTTTGTCAGGCGGAGGTTCGCTGCGTAGGCGGCGCGTGACGCCGTGCTCGCGTCAGAGGAGGATTTCCGAAGGGATAGCTGCTCCGTGAACTTGGTTGAGGGGAAGTAAAGCTGCTGATGTTCTCTGTAAACACTGTGGTGAAACCTTGATAACTTTTCAGGTGACGGTTGTTGACACCCAGTGTTTATAGGAAGGTGTGGTTGCGTTGGCTTGTTTTTAGTCTGCCTGTGAGCTTTACACCCAAGCAAGAATCGAATGCCAGGTGTGGCTGACGTTGTTTTGCTCGTTGGTTATATTAATTTTGGTGTTTGGCTTTTGCTTCCTTCAAAATCTGAGGCTGGAGAAGAGCAGAGGCAGCTGAGCACTGCTCTGCCTGGGCGCTGCGAGAGCTCGCAGGGGCAGCGGAGGGTTAGGGGAGCAAGGGGCTGCACCGTGAGTAGTGCAAACTTGGTGTTGCTTTGCTTAGAGCTTTCCAAAGAAATACATTCCTAATATAAATAAAAATCTAGCTAAGAATAAAATTGCTGATAAATGGCTCTGCTGAAATGGTGTCAAGCAGTTGTCAGTGCCCTGCTTCTTGTCTGGCGCCTGGAGCAGCAGCGGAACGAGTTACTGGCATGAGTCTGAATGTGGAAGATTATGGGAATTGGGAAAGGGAAGTAACTGGTTAGTTGTATCACTACCCAGAGTTTTAATAAAATTCATAAAAAGGGAGTTTCTCCGTAGATGCTGTTCATCTTCAAAGCTTAATTCAAAATTGTGTCGAATTTAAGCATGATAATATGGATAAGAGTAATCTTATCATCCATATTTTAATTAAATCTTAATTTTGGTGATACAAGTTAGAAATTATTAGTACAACTAAACTGTTTTTTTTCTAAATATCAAAGCCTTCATTATTTTGCAGTGAGAAGTGAAAAAGAGTTTTGTCTGATACACAAGTACGTGCACACTGAAAACGTATTGCTGTATAGAAACTTCCAAGATAAAAGGATTATCTAATACATTTGGTAGCCATTGACTTAATACAATATTTTCGTAATACAAAAGCAAAGGTTTTTGATTGAAGCATCAAGAAAACTCAATTTAAAAGAGTATGGAAAGAACGGAAGGATTCTAAAAAAAAAAAAAATCCAGCTTTCCTTTTGCATGCTAATTTGATGAATCCTCCAAAAAGGGAAGATGTTTTTGATTCTGAAAGGAGTATTTATAATTTATTACATGTCGTTATTTTAGCTGACTTTGGTTTTTAAAGCATTTGTTGAATTAAAATACTGTATTCATTCTTACTTTAAACATGGATACTTGGTCTGTATTGCTCAATTTTTCAGCACTATTGCCATTTTGCTTCCTACAAGAGTGCCATGAAATTGCTGCCATGAAATTTCGCTTTCATAAAAAATAGAATATTCTGGGGTTTATTGCACTGCCATTTACTGGAGAAGTTGCACTACCATCTTCTCAGAGTATTCAACTACGTAAAATGAATATAAACCAGTATTTATTTATTTATTTGAATTTGCATAAATAAAGGTACATTTCAGGTAGATAAAACTTTATGCTATCAAATGCGTGACAGACTATTTATATGTGACACTGTCCATAGCAATCAAATAATTCCTGGTTACTCAAAGATTAATTAGTTATCCTGTGATAATCATAGGCAGGATTCTTTTACTTCCTCTTCTATTTTTATGTAGTTTAAAAGTGCAAGCAGCCTGGGAGTTGCAGTAGTAAAGCTTTTAAGTCCTTTCCAAATGTTTAAATTTCTTTAGTGTTTACTCGATGAATATTTCATAGGTTTCATGCCCATCTTTACAGTTTCTTTCCACTACTGATGTATTAACATGCAGCGGTAATGAATTTATCGGATGAGCGGGAGGTTGAAAGGCAGCCAACGGTGCAGCTTTTGATGCCCTATTTATTGCTGGTTTAAACTTTCAAGAAGTTAGTGGGTGTCTTTGAAGATAACTGAAGCAATGTATAGAAAGAATGAAGCCTTGCTACACGATAGCCAGAACGAGACCCAGAGATGGGGACTTGCACGCTAGACTTGTGGTGCTTCTTTCCTGTAGAACGGAAGGCATCATCAGAAAATGGGGTTCTGAAGAAGGAGGCTGGCTTGTTTTACTTAGTATTTAAAAGCCAAAGGGGTGATTTGCTGGTAGATACTCAATTTCACGAATTAGTTTGACAAGCAGAACTTCAGAATTTGGTGGGTTTGGATTGGGGGTTGGACTAGATGACCTTTAAATGTCCCTTCCAACCCAAACTCTTCTACGATTCTGTGACTGCGTTGGCAGGCAGGGCTGTGCTGGGTTTGGCTGCACGGTATTCAGCTCTGGGATGGCAAACGGAGGCGCGATTCTTGCCTTTGCTGCTGCTTGCCTTCCTGCATACTGCAGCCTGTGGACACTGGGTTTGTCTTCCCTACCTGTCTTTTTCCTTTGCCCTTCCTTTATTCATTTCTTTTTAATTTGGATTTGTTTTTCATATGTAGCCAACGCATCTCCCGGTTATCAGCTGCATATCTGCTTCCTCTCCGCGGTCAAGGCGTAGTGAAGTACGGTGATTTTCTGCTGGGTTGAGGTTTTCTTTTCCAAAAACAGCATGAGAGGGCTTGGTCTGGACTTTGTGATATCCCTGTTGGCATGGGTGGACTTCTGCCCAGTCATCACAGCACAAGTTCAGCAGGACCTGGAGGAGACAGGGTGGCTAGGTGAAAACTGAGAAAGGAGATTTCTCCTTTTATTGAGTTAACTTGTAGGTTTTCAGCGTATTGAAAGCACAGACTGATGTGCAAAGAGGCTTAATTATAATAAGTCAATCACTGTTAAATCTAAACAGAGAGTTCAGCGAACAGAAGTTAAGCACTTGCAGAAGTTTTCACAACAACAAAGAACGTAAATACTCTGCTACTCCCCCGATCCAGACACACAAAAAAATGCCTACGTCCACAAAAAGTACTACCCAAACTACGTCACTTGAGCGTGTCTTCACCTTAGCGTCAGTCCAGATGATGGCATGAGGGCGTGCGTCTGCACAGTGAGTAGCATCCCGGTACCCCCAGCAAGGTGGTGACTTGAAAGGGTTTCGGTCCCGTGGCTGTGTGTGCTTTGGTGAGCTCTGCCGCTCCCTGAGGTTGTTCTCGGTGAATTTTGAGAAAGTTACCTGCTCTGTGGGGTGTACGAGGAGCATTGAAAGACTACAATAAAAATTCAAGATGCTTCGTTGCCCTTTGAAACGTGAACAGGTGAAGGAGTAATAGGAAGATACTCCACGCTCTCGTGCATGATAGATTATCCGGTCCGAAGCATCCCCTAAATTAATGTGTGAGGTCTTGCATGGCCACCAGGCAAGCTGACTGCAGAAGCTGATGCAAACTGGACCGAGCTCTTCAGCGGAGACGCGTCTAAGAGCTCCTGTGTCCCGCACGTGGGGGATGCGTTGCTCCGATAGAAGTTGTGTGTAAGTACCAACATTGTGGTAAACTGGGAAGCACTGGCTTTTGTGCCTGCAGGTGACAACTCAACTCTATTAAAATTAGACTGGAATTCTGTTCATAATCATATATTTTGTAACGTGGCACTATTGAAGATTGCGTGCGCTGTGTTTGCCATGTGATGGATAAGGTCTGTGTCAAGATGTTGTGACAGCCACTCTTCCTGTAAGAAAAATGTCAGAGGAGGAGGTAGGAGTCCTTTGCAAGGCTGGATGTCTGAATCAACGGTTCTGACCCAAAACAGAGGCACGTGTCACTGCCCCAGAGCCTCCGTGGTCAGATTTGACTGAGCACTGTTTAAAGGACATTTTGTGTGTCTGCTGAAGGGACAGCACAGGTGAAGGATCCAGCCTGAAAAAAAAACCTACTTGAAATCTAACCCAAATAATGGGTGAGAGCAGTTGAGTTTTCATTTTGGAGAGGTAGAGGGTTAAATTCTCTGTTGTTTGAAAAGAAGTTCAGACCTGTGAATAAATAGAGGCTGTTGCGGGATTTCTCCTGTGCTCAGATAAACAATTTCTTGTCTATTCTTTGTCAAGCACCGGAATAATTTCAGGTACCTGGCTTGCTAATCTAGGGCAAGCCACGTGCCTTGCCTTGTTAGCCTGCTTTTGTGGAGGGAGGAAAAAGTGCTTTAACCACGCTTTTATTCATGGGCCATTTTACTGCTCAGATCCTTCATGCAAAGGAACCGAGCCAGGGATCCCATCCCAAGGTCTGGGAGAGAGCGTGGAGGGAGGATCACGGGACAGTTACTGATGTGCATACAGTGCTGTTAGTTCCCTTTTTTTCCTTGTGGGTGGTTTTGTTTTTGGCACATGCGGAAAGTGGGAACATCACAACCCTGAAGGAAAGGGTGATACGTTTCCAGAAAGAGCTGTTCAGAAAGAACGTTTCCAGAAAGAGCTGGGCCAGCAGCACGGGGAATGAAGCTGGGAAGAACCCATGAGTCAGCCTCGGTGGGCGGCAGGGGAAGCACGAGGGGTTGCCACCATCCTCCTGGCGATAATCTTCCTCACTTGTCAAGATGAAAGTTACTGTTTCATTGTATTTCTAAAAAAATACCCTCGGGATGATGTTTTTCGTGTGGTTTTGGACCTCAGCTCACTCTGTGTTGGAGCAGTGGAAAATTTTCCCTGGCAGGGGCTGCAGTAGAGATCTGCTTTAGAGGACGTCTGCCTCTTCTGCGCGCATTTATTCATGTGTTTCAGTTGTCAATTTTTGAGGCAGCACTGATTAAAAAAAATATTTCAGGTCTGTCTTTCAGTTTCCTCTTAAAATCCCACTTAATATGTAGATAGTTGTGTTGGCCAAAGACCTTTCAGCCCCCGAGTCTACAATGGCCTAAGCCTGGTTGTAACTCTCTCTTACAATTTTTAGGCTACACTTATAAAATTATCCATGCAGATATGGAAGAAAATACAGGTGTATTGGGTTTGTGTGGCAAGGTTTTGGTAGCAGGGGGGGCTACAGTGGTGGCTTCTGTGCGAAGCTGCTAGAAGCTTCCCCCATGTCCAATAGAGCCAATGCCAGCCGGCTCCAAGACAGAACCACCGCTGGCCAAGGCCAAGCCCATCAGCGACGGTGGTAGCACCTCTGGGATAACATAGTTAAGAAGGGGAAGAAGCCAACCATGGATGCAATTTGCAGCTGGAGAGAGGGGTTAGAATATGAGAGAGGAACGACTCTGCCGGCACCCAGGTCGGTGCAGAAGGAGGGGAGGAGGTGCTCCAGGTGACGGAGCAGAGATTCCCCTGCAGCCTGTGGTGAAGACCATGGTGAGGCAGGCTGTCCCCCTGCAGCCCATGGAGGTCCACGGTGGAGCAGATATCCACCTGCAGCCTGTAGAGGACCCCACTCTGGAGCAGGAGGCTGTGCCTGAAGGAGACTGTGACCCCACGGGAAGCCCATGCCGGAGCAGGCTCCTGGCAGGACCTGTGGACCCGTGGAGAGAGGAGCCCACGCTGGAGCAGGTTTGCTGGCAGGACTTGTGACCCCGTGGGGGACCCACGCTGGAGCAGTCTGCTCCTGAAGGACTGCACCCCATGGAAGGGACCCACGCTGGAGCAGTTTGTGAAGTGCAGCCCGTGGGAAGGACTCATGTTGGAGAAGTTTGTGGAAGACTGTCTCCCGTGGGAGGGACCCCACGCTGGAGCAGGGGAGGAGGGTGAGGAGTCCCACCCTGCGGAGGAAGGAGCGGCAGAGANGGAGGGACCCCACGCTGGAGCAGGGGAGGAGGGTGAGGAGTCCCACCCTGCGGAGGAAGGAGCGGCAGAGACGAGGTGTGATGGACTGACCGCAGCCCCCATGCCCCGTCCCCTGCACCACTGGTGGGAGGAGGGAGAGAAATGGGGAGTGGAGCTGAGCCCGGGAAGAAGGGAGGGGTGGGGGGAAAGTGTTTTAAGATTTGGTTTTATTTCTCAATACCCTACTCAGTTTTGATTGGTAATAAATTAAACTGATTTTCCCCAAGTTGTGTCTGTGTCGCCTGGGACAGTTATTGCCGAGTGATCTCTCCCTGTCCTTATCTCTACCCAGGAGCCTTTCGTTATATTTTCTCTCCCCTCTCCAGTTGAGAAGGGCAGTGATAGAGCGGCTTGGTGGGCACCTGGCGTCCAGCCAGCATCAACCCTGGTAATAAATTGCATTAGTAAATAAATTGCAGTTAATAAATTGCATTGGTCAACCCAACAGGTAACAAATGCAACCGTTTAAAACAGCTCTGCAGGTTCTGCAGAGGTGAAGCCACTGCAAGGCTTCGAAAAGAGGTGCCCGTGTACAAGGAAGAAGGAACTGTTTGTGGGCTTTGACCTAATTTCCCTCTGAAATGGTAGGAGGAGAGGCGAGATCTTGATGCAGAGAATTGCATTGCTCATTGCAGGGCTGCTCAATCCTTAACTAAAGGAATGTAGGCAGTAGCCTGGCAGGAGGTTGAACTTCTCTTCTCCTGGATTGGACTGAGGCTTTCGCTGGTTGTCTGGGAATCAGTTTTCCAAAGACACCCCAAAAACATGGTGTAGGGTGCATCAGTTTTTCTGAAAGGAGGAGACGGGGGATTTTGTATTGTATAATGAAATGAGGGAAATTTTAATTTCCTCGTGACTCAAACTTGTTGTTTCTCCCCTGTTGTGTCATGGGTCTTGATACAAAGCCAATGATGAGAACTAACAGAAAACCCCTAAATCCTTGAGGACTCCGAGATACCAAGTCTGAAATTTCTAAACTTTAAAAGTGGGTTAAGGTGGCTCCTTTTTGCCTGTGAGGGGCAAAAATAGGTATTTTTGTTTGGTTGGTTCTTTGTCAGACCTTGGTTTCTATACAGAGTGCAGTATTGCTAAATACCATACTGAAATTGTTAAGCTGTTTCCAGTGATGCACATTTATCCAGACACTTCTTCCAATAGTGATTTTCTGAAACCCCGTCAAATGATGGTTTCTGATTGCAATTTTGTCATGCCTGCCACTTTTGTCTTTATATACCACTTAAATGTCAAGTTCCGTGCATTTTATTGCCTTCCCTTTCTTTGTGCTATGATGTTGTCTTGAGATACCTTCTTTCCTTGTATGCCCCTGTGCCTCTAAAGGAAGTTTCTCCATGCCCTAAGACCCTGTTTGAGCATCCAGAGAGTTCCCAGCCGCTCACAAGATACAAACGAACACTCAAATGGTTTTGCAGGGATCAATTCTGGACAGTCGGTTAATCATAGAATCATAAACGATGGAAAAGAAGTCTGAGATCACCTAGTCCGACCATCAGCCCAACCCCTCCATGCCTCCTCAACCATGTCCCGAAGTGCCACCTCCACACATTTTTTGAACCCCTCCAGGGACGGGGACTCCACCACCTCCCTGGGCAGCCTGTGCCAATGCCTCACCACTCTTCCAGTAAAGACATTTTTCCTCATATCCCATCTAAACCTCCCCTGGTGCCTCCATGTGAGGTACTTTTGTATAATATTGCAGGTGTTGCACAGACTTACATAGTTACCGTAATCTTGTGTTTTCATGACATGTTATGTTGAGGCTTGTGGCAAGGTCTTTTCTAAAAGCCTCTGCTAAAAGCAAGCAGAAGGAAAGAATTTAGGTAAGTGTGAATGCAGGAGGTGTTAGGAGAACGACTGCTGCGGTTCTCAAAGAGGAATGGTGAAGGACTTGTTGAAGGTGTGCAAATGTAGTTTAAAAAGAAAAAAAACACCACGCCAGCAGCAACAAAAGTCGCCTGAATTTTGGAAGAGTGTACGTTGGTAAGAAAATGTATAAAAAAGTGCAAATGAAGAAGGCTGAGGAAGGCTGGTGGAGAAACTGGGGGGTCCAGACCCCCAGGGGAACCATCCCGGTGGATGCTCTAAGCGTGGGCTGCTGCCGGGGGTGGCTCCTTGGGCTGTAACTGAGGAAAGGTCGGCCTCTTTCTGTGCCCTGTGGCATGGGCAATAAATTCCAGGTATGAAGGCCTCGTCCTTCCCACTTAGCGAGGTCTCTACCACTGCCTAACCTGGACTTCTTTGGTCAGAAAGAGAAACAGGTGGCAGGGTAATATTTTGCTTGCTGAAGGCTAAGGCTGAGAGTTTTACTTGCTTAAATAAAGCATGCTGGTTTTGAAATTATTTTAACGTGTTATATATTGACTTGTGCAGTAGAACTGAAAGGTTACAGAAGCATAATGAAGCTGAAAAGTAAAGTGTCGCATACATCAAAACACGATTAACAGGAGGATGAGACTTGCAATTTATACTAGATAAAATAAAATTTTAATTTTATTTTTTTTTAAATCTCCATTTGGAGTATTTGTTAAAAGTCTCATCATTCCGACTCGCTCTTATCTTATATAATATATATATATTATAT
>VZTL01026171.1:0-26354 GCA_013400535.1 Scopus umbretta
AGAGAGAGAGAGAGAGAGCAAAGTCAAATAACCAAGGTGTTACGTTAGAAAAAAAGGCCCTTTCCCTGGCACAAAGTAATTGGAAGTAGAGCCAGGAAATTATGATTCTAATACCTAATCTGTCATCCGATTCCCTGTGTGGTCTTGGGCAAGTCCTTTAACCTGTTTAATTTCTTCAACCTGTAAAATGGGGACAACCAACCACAGAGGAGTTTGATGAGTACTAGCAGATGTTCTCACAGCACATTGAAAAAAATCTGAGAATCCATAGATGTGCTATTATTACTCCCCAGGAGTACACCTGAATGAACTGCATCTGAAATAAAAAAAAGTTGGATACAAGATGCAAACAACAGTCTTCTTTCTGCAGTGGGCAATTTTATTTTATTTATTTTTAACTGAGTTACAAAATTATCCTTACTAAGGATCCTTGCTGTAAAGCCGGCTGGGAAATAGCTTGTTGCAACATTTTATCATCAGAAATTTCTGCTGTTTTGACTGGATCCCTAAGATTTGTGGTATGTTTCTTTTTCTTAACTACTGGAATATGACATTAAGGATTAAGGTGCTGGAGAAAATACTAGAAAACTTGAAATTTGCTCAAAATTTGCTCATTCTGGATGAAATTCAATCCATCCCCTTCAGGAGAGACATGACTGGAGGCTGCATTCTCTCTTTCATTTCGCTCTTCCTTCTACCAGGTTTGAAAACAAAAGCCCTTCCCCAGAGGCCTCACATAAGACAAATGCAGGAAGGCTGTGCACACGGACAAATGGAAGATAAAAGAAATTAAAATGGGGAGCCAGCAGGAAGATGTGATGAGAACCTCCCCAGCTTTGCTACCTGAGTATTCAACAGCTTTCACTGCAATGAGATGAGCCACACAGCAGAAAGCTTGAATAAAGCAGTTTGATAAGTGGTTGTCTAAAAGCAGGGTCCTTTGCTCTTAGCCAGTACCTTACTATGGGTCTGATTTGCAAAGATGCTGACCATTTGCCAGTCTTCACAGAAATCCATGGGAGCTGAGAGACAGGGTCAAAAAGCAAGCCCCTTGCCTAGGTGCCTCAGTCCAATGTGGAAATCCAACTCACGGTGTCTCTGTTTGAAATGTCTGCCTTAAATTTACTTTCAAATGTCTGCTATGCTAACTCGAGGTTTGGTACAAATCAGCGGATTTAGGGATTTCTTATTGGCTTGAGATACCGTCTGAAGTCCATTTCCAGCAGCTGAAGAAGGGGTTAGGATTTCTTGCAGTGTGGAAGTCAGGGTGTGACAGTACAAATTCAGGCTAATGGAGCCAATCCCGTTCAAATTTCAAACATTTGCTATCCCCTGGAACAAGTGTTGCTTTAGACAAGTTGCACAAAATGATAGAAGAAAACTGGGACTTCACTGCCATTCTCAAACAAAGAGCATATTCATGAAGAAAAACCACCTCCTCCAAAGCACTTACACTGGCATATGTTTTCTACAGACAGCAAGGACTTCAAATCATATCATATGTTACTCATTTACATATCATGTTAACTAGTGAAGACAGCAGAAATCTAATGTTACTTCCTAACCAGCTCAGGATCTCTCTGCAGCTTATTAGTCACCTCTTCCCTCAGAGGACTTGTGCTGCGCTGCATGGTTGCAGTTAAGAAGTCACCAGATGGTATAGAGTCAGCACCCCAGCTTTTTACAGCCAAAGCCCACACTATTTTTTTAAGCAGCAGGTTATTTTATGAAAATCCAGCTAAATGAGGAAGAAAGTAGTCTCAGTTCACAAGAGGCATTCACGTGATGGGCACGTGCATCAATCGGTGAGGACGGTGCCACTGAGCACCTGTGATGGTGCTGCTCCATGTCCAGGCAGATGGGCCAGAGATGGAATGAGCTTGCAGCGAGATGCCCCAACGGCACAGAACTATGCATAACCTGTGGGCAAATGCATTTCACTGCTTAACCTTGCTAACGCTCCCAGGGCTGTACAACTTCAACCACCCGAGTGTCTATACCATGGCCAGTACAGGAATCTCACTGTCATTTAATAACAGTGGAGCAGCTCAACGTGGCCACAGAAACCAGTAAGAAACTTTTAAGGAGGGAGGTCTTTCAAGAGAGACCACTGATTTCTTTTCCTTTGAGGTCTCTGGGAAGAATTTAATTTCTTTGCACAGTGGAAGAGAGTTGTCACGAGCAAAAGTTTAAATTTTCATGTGGCATGGTGTTGGTTTCACTTAAACCACTTAGCAGCCCTGCTTAAGGCATCTGCTTGTGTAACCGACCCTCCGCTGGTGCTCCCATATCTCCAGAATTCATGTGCTGTTGCGCCAGCACACAAATGGCTTCCTAGCTCCAGAAATTGTGCATTCACAATGCCTGAAAGACAAGTCATTTCTGTAGCTTGCCAACTAGATTCAGGATCATTGTATTCTAGTAGTGGTTTTAGGATATATGTCAATAGCTTTTGTTTAGTGCAGTTTAGTTGGACCATCATATACATGATTGATGCATCGGGAAGTAACTCTAGGAGAGCTGAAGCATGTCCCCGTTTTCGAAGCATTAAGATAAGTGATTAGTCCTGTTAGAGCCGATGGATTTACTTAGGCAGGTAATTTTTTCTGGATCTTATGCTAAGCCATCATGGGGACAGCGGGAGGAGCTGGTGACTTCACCTGGAGCTCCACATCACAAAACTGGTGGTTTAGCCAGCTGCATTAGCAAGGAGTGACACACAGGTGAAGAATAAAATACCCTGGCAAAGCTTTTCAGGGATTTTTACACAAACTATGCCTAAATTAAACTCGATTTAAGGTCACTGCTATTAGCCTCTCGCTTTATCAAGTAACTTACTGGAAAAAAAAAAGGTTGTTCTTATAATACTTGGATAGCAGAACTTTGTTTTTTCAGCAATAATCTATTTTCTGTGTTGCAATTTTAAATTAAAACTTTTTGCCTTGTAGTTTTTGCACTTAGCAAGTGGATTATTGCCACTTATAACAATGAGAGGCAAGTATTATCCCTTGTGTTATAGAAGGATGTGAAAAAATACAAAAGCAATAGAAATATGCCAACTTTTGTTTACACATGTGTGCATATCAATGGTTTGCTGGTGTATGCACATGAGAGGAGGGCTGGGAAGAAAGTGTCGGCATGATTGATTGCATTTTCCTGTTCATGGTCATCTGTCTATGTCACATACATACAACAGTACATATGGTTAGCATAGCCCTCCTGACTCAGTGTGAGTATTTCACACATATCCACCTCAAAATCAAAGCTGTAACTCCTTGCACTTGTTTATTTTGCTGGGATAATATATAGGGAAAAGTGACCCAAAGAAAACAAAATTAATAATACCAGAGAATTCCATTTTCACTCAAAACACAACAAAAACCAGACAGTTTTCTGAGGCATAGAGAAGACGAGGGAGTATTGTGGCCACCTGACCCTTTTCCCATGGATGCTGCCATCTCCATCATCAATCCTTTAACTTCTTACCTATTTTTGGAAAGTGTTCTCACACTAAATTCCACAAGTTGTTTCAGCTCGGATAGAATGAATGAAGACTGAATTAGATATAACATCTTGTCTTTTATACTGGTAATATATTTGGAGAAAGGGCTGTTTAAGCCTTTTGTTTTGCACAGAACGAAGAACATTGCCCCTGCTACACAACCTGCCCATGAATAGCCAGTCTTTCAAAGCTACTTTGTCCCCTCCCTCCAGCATTTTTCTCAGGTTTATATATCTTTTCTCAGGACTGCAGGAAGTATTGAAATCACTTTGAGAGATGCTTTTTTGATAATATTTCTGCTCCAATGCAAGGAAAAAGACAAAACAAAACAGAAAAGAAAATGAGAAAGATTGATCTGGGAATTTTGCCACTTAGTTTTTGGCTTTAGATGTAGAGTTCTTGTAATTTTTGGAAGTGTAACCAAACAAGATCTCCTCTCTTTCAGGGCTTTTAGGTTTCTTGAAACACAGTGGCCTTGTTTTGACAGAGGAACATTCAGACACATGGATGGTTGTCGCATTATACATTACCACTGTTCATCCTATGTTTGCATCAGGTCATGAACATGTCATTTAGAGAGACCCTCAGTCTCCCAGTGGATATCATTCTGATTCTGAGTAATGTGGCAATCCAGCAGTATTAGATGACACCCGATAGTGGAATGTGGTCACTGTCTTCAAAATACACCTGTCTCTGTTTCCAGTTTTGTAGTTCAATTATCAGAGAGCAGAGGACAGAATATTTTGTACTCTGAGTCCCTGGGTCCAAAGGTGTCTAGTTTATCCAGATACACATAATTTTTTTTCATATCTCCTTTTACATTTAATTTTAATTTAGTTTAAATTAAATTATTTTAAAATGAATAAAAAAATTATTTATTACTTTTTAAAAAGCTCACTCAAAGCCTGTTATCAAGAAGTATGTTAGACCCAAAACATAGCTCTTGTTTCATATGCAGTATGAAAAATAGCTATTTTAAGAATAAAACTGATACTTGAACAGAATTCCGTTATATAATACTCCCCTGTTAGGGAAAGAAAATAAGCCATAACCACGGCCTATCCACTTACTTTTTCCATTTCTAGCCTCTTTCTGTCTAAGGAACTTTGTCAACATTTTGCAGGGAGAACAAAATGCCCGAGAAAGGAGTAAGAGGAATTTGATGGCTATCTTTCCAGCCATGTGTTTTATTGTCCAGTTATCTCCAGCCATTTGATTCAGCTCTGTCTGGGAGCTCAGTGCCTGCCGCCCTGTACAAATATTACTATTTTTGGTGCATGCTCTTAGATACAACTCCTATTTCCCAGGATGCTCAGTATGATAATAGGGATCTGTCCTACCTCTTCCTCAACATGCTCAGGACAGAACCTCACCAGACACGTTCTGCTGTGGCTTTTAGTTCATCCATACCTTCACTGCAGATGTCTCCCACTCAAGTGTACCAGCAGCATTAGCCCTTCCAGATTTTGCAGGCTCTCATTTCATCTTCTTTAAAAAAGGGATGGCAGGTTATTTTCGCAGCGTGACTTTCATGTCCCTTTCCTGTTCCCTTTCCCTTACAAATATAGTGGACACGCTTGTGGCAAGAGTGTTTGCTAAAGCTGAAAGCTGGAAGAGAGTTTTGGAGACTATTTGAGGAGAGTACAGGGCTTTTACCCCACAGTCACGGGAATATGCCATGTGGCTGACTGTAACCAAGCAGGTATGATCAGCAAGCTCTTAGCAAGCTGTTCACCAGCTCTCCACAGACCATGAATGGCTTGCAGACATTAAAAGGGAATGGATTATCAGTAGGTAATACAACTTGCATGTATTTTTTGGAAATGCCAAATGAAAGCACTTGTTTTCCTTTCAAACGCATTTCTGCACTTAGTGTACCTTCTGCTAAGATATACAGCTGCAAAGAGTCTGCCTCTGTGTGATCTGCAGAAGGGTTAGAAACCATTATTATCCTTGTACTAAAGCCTCATCTACCTCCTCGGAGAGGGCACAGCAGCCTCCCAGCTGTGCGGCGCAGGGGCTCCTGCACTCCCTCCCCAACATCAACCCACGGAGCAGCACCAAGGACCAAGGGGAAGCTCTCCCTCCAAGCGGATTTGTGGCAGGAGGATGTGCTGCCCTCGCACACCAAGAGGGTCAGGGTGCGGGTCTGCCCAGAAAGGGGGTGCATATATCTCTGCAGCACAGACAGGATCTGCTTCGAGGCCTCTGCCTTTCTAGACAGTCTGATAGGAAAAAAGGTCCTCAGATCCTCCCCCCAGAACTCGTCTTACACTAACCAAGGAAAACACACGTAATTAAATTAAGGCACTTTATTTTTCTATCAGTACAATTTATAAAGATACCAGTGTGACAGTTTCTAGGCACAGATATAGCCTTCATATTTTTCCTGGATGTAGCACATTGTTTTCTCAGCCAGAAAGCTGTGCTAGGGAGACTCTTGGGCACAGAGCAACGCTCCAGGCCATCTTCCTTGGTAACGAGAAGGGGTAGTATCTGCTCTTAAATTGTGTTTCTATCTAATTAAATTCAGCAAGAGTGCCTTCTTTAACCAAAGCCAGTCACATGGAAGTATTTGGAGCGGGGAACACTGATATCTGATATGAAAGTTCACACAAGCTGTCATGCCTTTCAAAGACGATAAAACATTCAGTCAAGCCATAAGCTGGACTGTTACGTTTTGACAGCGTATTTCCTGCATCCAGAGTCTCCGATTGTAACGGGGGACATTTTCAGCGCAGAGCCAGTTCACTTTGGGTGTAGGCAACATTATGAGTGCAATTACATGCTGATGCGATGTGATGTTTAAGAGCAAGATGTATCTCTGTTGCCCCTTGTAGATGACCACGACACTTGCAAGGCATTGCTGTAGTGGCAGATGTTGCTGGCAAGGCTTTCCATACCTCCTGCCTCAACAGCATAAGGGGTTCTTCCCTTCCCACACTTTTCCCAGTAACACTGAGCACTGTCTTGTTCTGTCCTGTGTGGTTTGTTGTTTTGTTTTGTTTTGTTTTTTTCCTGGAGACGACATAGAAAGGAAGAACAAAAATTAGGCAATAGCATCCTGACCAGTTTTAGATTGTATCTGCAGCTGCAGGAGTGGGAAGTCCATCGGGGGGTAGGAAGTGGAGGAAAAAGGTGGACTGAGGCCTATGTGTTGTAAGCACAAGCAATTGTGCTTATCCAGTTGTGCAAGCAATTGGACAGAACATGTCCAAGGCAGGAGGCATAGGTAGAAAGAGTGTGCAAAGCACTGATGGCCAAAATGGTTATCTTGAAGTTTCCTCTCCAGATCCATGGTCCCCTAAAAAGGAAGGGAAGTTTAAGTTTCTCTCAGGTAAACAGCTCAGGATCTACACGCAGTGTTTCCCTGAGCTTCCTACACTCTGCGGGACAGGTATTGTATCGAGTTATGTTCAGCGTGTCCAAGTTTGCACCAAAAATGGTGAAGATGTAGAAAAGGGTGCTCCAGCTTCCCAAGTGCCTTGGAAGAAGGTGGTGGCTGCCAGCTGAGTTATCCGTCCTGTACCATGAGGAGATGATCCTGGGGACTGTGAAGCACCCTATCCAGCTGCACGTGTGGAAAGGCTGTTATAGCGGCTGTGCGAAAACAGCATCTCTGAGCCCAGTAAAGCACTCATGCGAAGCAGAAGGAGCAGCACTGCACTGGGACTTGGGGGCAGCCCATGTTACCTCAAAGCCCTGGGTAGAATTTCTCCTTCAGTACAACCCTGTGTACTGTGGATAAAGCCAACACAGGGCAGGTGCCTCCAAAGGCCCCTCTCCAGGATAAGGCAGACCTTCCTCCCAGGTATGTAGGGAACAAGGTGCACCCTTGCTCTCAGACAGAGAAACATCCTTTTTGCTGGAAGACAGACTTTTGGACGTCATCTGGTGCCTGCAGGCAGCTGCCAGCTGAAGTGCTAGTCCAAGCCTGGACTGGCAGCAGAAATGGCCCTGAACAAAGGCAGAATTATTGCTGATGTAATTTATTAATTACCATCTTTGATGTTTAACAAAACTGGACATGCTGTAAATTAAATTAATATTTGTTCATGGATTCATAAAATGCAATCTTTATCAATCAGAGATTACAGCAATAACCCACAGGGCGTGCAGAACAAATGGGATTTGGCTTTAGTTTTTAATTTAGGGGCAGACTGCCATGCCCTTGTTCACAATGAAATAGTGACAAACTTTACAAAGATCATGTGCTTTTAGCACAAAGGGTCTTTGGAGTGGGTGCCTTGCAATCAGCCTGCCCTTGATATTTACTGAAAATAGAATTATTTCATGTAGTCCTTGAAATACCGACAACTAGGAAATTGTGCTTGATTTCTTTCACTACAGAGAATGAGCTGACCCAGTCACAATTTGGGCTGGTCAGGGTTAATGTTATTGATTGCACTGGGACCGAAATACTGCCAGATGTCCCATCTACAGGACCTTAAGAAATAAAAGGCAGCGAGGGTTATTCTGAGATGACCAGCTTTCTCATAAAGTAAAACTGGTTGATCCTAACAAATGTATTTCACTTAATTTACAGTCTCCTACACATACCTGTCAGAGCATACTGCGATATCCTTTTGCTGTGGGAGTGCATTGCACCAAATCTAGTAATTTCTACTGAGTTGAGAAACTAACAAAAAATAACTAAGGTACGCATTTTATGTGTAATATTTTCTTAGTCTTATGGACTGACCTAGGCATATTCCTCATACAATTGTAGCCACTAAAAAACTAAGGTCAGGCTGACAAAACTAAGGACTAGAGGCGGAAGAGAGGACTGTCATAGTATTCTTCTTAGGTTACTTTGTCTTTTTGTCAAGACCACTGGGTTACTTTAGGAAAAATGAACCTCCTAAAAGCAAAGTCCCAACGATCTCAGGTCAAGTTTGCATTGAGCAAAAAGCAGAGCATTTGACTTTCCCCTTCATCGTGATGAGTTCAACATCACACACACAATCATCCATCTGTTTCCTCAACTAGTTTTTAGCTACGAAAACAAAAGCAGTGAAGTGAATTTTGTCAAAGACCACAAGAGGACTATCAAGCTCCTGTACCAAAGGAGCTGTATGTGTACCAAACAGTAAATATTTGTTTCAGTATTACAATATAAGCTTTGGCTCACAAAAGCAAAAGAGAGTATTTGAGTAGTGACCAATGCCCATGGTCTTGACGGGAAATACAATTTTGCCTGCGAACTGGCTTGGTGCTTTGGCCATAGGCTAGAGAAGGCCAAGGAACAATGCTAGAGGGTAAAATTTGCAAACCCCCTCTGCAAACAACCACCTCTGGTGCTTCAAATGCGTGCCTAGTACACCCATCTAACTTACAAGGCACCCAGCAATTTTAACAGCAGTGACCCTGAGCCTCCCTGGGACAGCATGTTGTCTGCTTAAGCCATGAGTTCAAAGACATTAGCTTGGGAATAAACTTCACATCTTCCAGGCTGGCTGGGCTGAACTCATATTCAACAGACTCAGAGCCGAGGAAAAGGAGATGAGATATTTGGACCTCTGCAGACCTATTCTATGGCTTTCACTGGAAATGCTTTTGAAAAATATATTTTAAAAAAAATATTTTTTATGGCATGCTGTAAGAAATTAGTAGAAAGGAGACATTAGTTCTATTGTGAAAACAGATTGTGCTAGGAAAGGAAAGGTAGATAAAGCTCTTTATGTCTCTTGTGCTTTGCATATAGGCACATAGGGTGGGCCTTTGGCTTGAGACTATTTTCTCCTCCCTACATATTCTCTCTAGTGCCTGTGTTAATTCAAAGTTAGTGAAGAGTTATTGCCCATCTGAGTGGGCTGGAACCTCTTGCATTAAGACCCGTGTCTGAGAGCCTTATAAAAATGTCATATTGCATGCTCACCTAATACCTTGATCCTAAAAGGCTCCCATTTGTGGAACTTGAAATTCATTAAAAAGTCAATACATCCTCATTCATATCCATAGCTGTTGAGAAAGAGATGTGTAAGGCACATTCTGAGTTTTGAGTGTTTTTTGCTTTTACTCAGTTTACTGGGATCATAATGGAACACATCAGTCATGTACCCCATACATCACATCATCATCGAAGTATCAATTTGATCTTCTCTAATTGGGATGAAATTTTTAACTAGGAATTTGTACCTATGTAAAGTTAAACTCTTAAGCTCTGCATTTGATTTTTCTCTGTGTTTCCAAAGAACTAAAAATGTGATTCATCTTTTTCTGCTTCTTGCAGATAATTTGATACAGGGTATTTTAGAACATTTCTTTTGTATTTACATTTTGGCAAGAGTACATCATATTGTTACATTGTTCACATCCTTTCTATTGTCACTGCCAACTTCTTTTGGGGAAAATCAAAGAAAAGCTGAGACAAGATATATCAAGCCACAGTCATTTGGCTGTCTAATATTTTATTGCTCCCTTCTTTCTTATTGGTTTTCAGTTCTCAATCTTGTAACTTAGTGCTTCTAAATAAACCATTTTTCTTGCTTGTTTAATAAAAAATTTTACAGAGCTGTTTGAAGACAAGCATCAACTCTTCTTCACAGCACACAAGTTAAAACACTATACAAAGCCATGCTGTGGTTGACTAATGTTTGGAAAATTTCCTTTTTATGATGGCATATTCCAAAAAGAAAAATTAGTTGACTTTCACTGAGCTTTCTTAAAAACAAAGGATACTCATAATGTAACCATTTGGGGATTCTAGGACTTTGATTGTTGAAGCCTCCTGCCTCTAGACAGACTCACTAGAAATTAACGCAGTTGCCTTCGCACATCTATTTTCTCCAAGCGGTCTTACCTATAACTATGTCTGTGCTTATTTACGTAGAAAGAATCAGATCAGAGGGAAAGAAATTGCTTGTTCACCCATATGTCCCACCCACAGTCTTGCATTAGTCTTTCTGTTCTCAGGGCTTTCACGTGTTCATTAAAGTCTTCAGTCAACTGTTTGTGCCAACCTGACTTATTCACAAGCATCAGCCAGAAAAATAGTCATTCATAAACCTTAGAGTCTCTGCTATGGCTTGGCTTTTGTATGTTGTTTCTCTGTAACTTCCAGCACAGCACAGCCAGTTTCCTAAGGAGCAATTCATTTCTGCCTGTGATCCCTATATTGAATAGTCAAAGTCAACCCACACATATTCTAAAGATAGGAGGTCTGGTACTTCAGGGGAATAGAAAAATCCCTACAGTGAGGAGTATCTCCTCAGAAATTTAGGGTGAAGCTGTATGAGATGTGGTGAGCCAACCTAGGAGCTCGTGGCAGCCCAAAGATTTTGCTCCCTCTTGCCACCTCCTTTGCACCCCTTTTCCACAGCCTGCTCCTGTAGCAAAACAAGTTAGCTCAGATATTTCTCTGTGTTGCAAAGGCTTTCTGCCTCTGACCCCTCAGAGGCTCACAAAAGGTGCAGACACATGGGGTAATTCTGGGGCAGCGACCCAGTGGAGAATCAAAAGGCCTTTGCCATCAGGCAAGTGCTATCAAGGATCTGCTGGTTTTGTGATTCCTGAAGAGGCAGGACAGTACCATCAAGCAACTTCAGTGCTTCTTGATGGCAGTTCAAGAGTGGGTGCAAGCTGGCTTCAGGTGTTAAATAAATAGGACTAAATTGGACACAATTCTGAAGACTTTATGTGGGCAAAGCTCCCGTTTTGAATCAAGCCGTTCATGCAGTCTACATAAATGATCCCCTAAGGACCTCATTAGGCATTATTCTATTTTTTCAGTTATTTTCCCCTAGAGACTGGATGATACTGTTTGTTTAGTGCACATAAATTTTTATGCTTATTTTTATTTTGTGCTTTTTTTCTTGCTTCTATTTCATTATATGCCTTTATTTAGCTACAGATTTAGTCCTACTCAGACTCAATTAAAGTCTTTTTTCTTACTCTTTCTCTTACACTGTTGGCCCACTATGATTTCATCTCCTCTCTCAGGAGTCATTTCTCCTACATGTGGGGCATTCTCCTACATATGGCGCTTCTCCACGCAGCAAAACAAAAGTCTACCCTTGCTAAAGGCCCCTGGGGTCAATGGAGATTTCAGCATCCCTCAGATGGGAAAAAGGTCCTGAATGGGAGGGTCAGCTCACGCTGCCTGATGAGGCCTCTGAGCATGGCCCCTTGTGACAGATGATGTGATACCCACTTCCATAGGGAATCCCTGGGGATTTTAATATCTCTGAAGGTTTACACCGCATTTCACCAAAACACTTTGTATGGGCCTAATCCCATCCACATTCAGGAGAGCACTTCAGCACACGCTTAGCCCAAAGCATGTGCTCAGGGCCATTAAAGTTAATGATGCTTAGGCAGATTTCAAAGTTAAGTGTGTGTTAAGGGCCTCTCTGCAGCGATGGTTTCCAATGGTTTGCCTGGAAGAAACTCCATAAAATATAGCTGGATTGAACTGCATAGTGTTTTCACTGTGGCAACTTGTTTGCCATGAAAACATGAATGGGGAAGTGTAAACCTCTGTACTAAATACTGCTAGAAAAATGATTTATAAACAATATTAAAAAATAATGTTGCAATAGAATAGATTAGTATAAGCTCTCTGGGGAGACAGTATGCATTCCTTGGGTTTTGCACAGTGCCTGGCATATTATAGACGCCAGACTTAACAAATAGTTATTAATAATAATAAAATACTTCTACTGACAGAGAAGACGCCAGTTTCTAGTATCAACTACACATGTCAGACAGATAAATATCGGACAGATAAATATAAACCTGCTCAAATTAGCTCCTTGTGAATTAGTAATTTCTTTAAGATGGGACCAACTCTACTTTGTTTCTTCTTCCACCCCTTACTCTGTCTCCCTTCAGCTTAAATTCTTTTTTATCAGCCCAGAAGAGTGGTCTGCCTGAGTCAAATCAGCCAGCATAAGTACAAGAGCATCAGCTGCTCCTACTTCGCTATAGGAATAATGTAGAACAAACCCAAGCCTCAGCAGAGCACAAGCTGTTGACAATTAACGGCTCTACAGCTTGCATCTGACTTTTTTTCACAGCATAGTTCCTAGATCTTAATTTGTTAGAGCCAGCAACATCTTGTTTCATGTTCACTACTTTACTGCCCAACCATGAGATTTGCTGAAGGCTCCACCCTTTTGGAAATGGGTTACATCTGAGAGGGAGAGAGGGCAAAAGCTCTTACACTAAGGCTGCCAAATTCAGGTGAAAAGGGCAAATTTTATGGAGTCGCATACTGCAGCGGAAGTGTTGCACTGGGTCTTGCAAGCATGTGACTACCAGTCAACAAGGCTGGTGGTATCAAAACTTGACAATGAAAATGCACCATTACAAGGTTTGGGCTGGAAACTCGATGCAAAAGCAGGCTGACTTGCTAGGAGAGGCAAACAGCCTCCTTTCTAACTTTTTGGTCTTCTGTTGCCAACTATCACCAATGCGATAGCTGCAATGTCTGCACCAGCCCAGCCCTTGGGAAATGCCCACAAGGCAGCAAGGCAGCAGCGCTGCAGCACATGGCAAAGACACCATGAGCGTGTTCTTGACTTCCGCCTGCTGTGTTACCTCAGGCAAGCTGTGCCACGGCCTTGCACCCCTGCTAAAAGGATGATAACAAGACTGAAGCTATTGCAAGGAAGATCCAGAGTTTAAAAAACTGTGTCCTGTACCCACAGTCCCAGCTGGGGTCTCTTTGTTCCCTTTCTGATTTTAGCACATCCAAAGCACATTCCATGTTTTCAAGCTACTTTTTCCACAGCCACAAGGGCTAGAAACTTGCTTTTAAAAAAATAAATAAATACGAAAGCTAGGATTCCAACCTAATCAAAGCACTCTGGAGGCTGAGACAATAAAAATAACAAGGGCAGTTATGAGAGCCGTCAATGCAGTCAGCATCGCAGTTGTGCCCCCGCCACTTCTAGCTGCCTGAAGAGACAAGCACAGAGTTTGTCAGGCACTCAGCCTTCTCGAGAGCCCAGAAACTCTCACATGTTTTGAGGAAAACAGGATTATTTTGACAAGAGCTGCCAGAAACTAAAAGGTTCATACACGCGAGGAAGACTGACTCTTCTATTTACAATAAACCGGCCTGGCGGCTCCCAGCCCCGCTCCTAAGGGCTGTCCAGGGCAAAGGCACAAAGAGGTTTTTTTGGAAGCCTCCATGTTCTCCAGCTGCCTCCAGGCAGCTGTCCTGTATTTTCTCAACAGGACCCTCCCAGCCGAAGCAAATGTCCCTGGCCAGAAATCAGGCACCCAGTGGTACCTCGGGGACCTGCCACTAATGGTGCACACCCACCCACGCCTTCCCCTGCACGGCCCCTCCCGCAGCTCCCAGCTCATCGCTTTTCTCCTCAAAATGGCATGTGGCTGCCCTGCCCGCACTGCTGGCATTGCAAGAGAGAGAAGTTGCAGCAGAGCAAGCCCTGCCTGCAAATAGCAGGGGTGTAAGTTGTGAGAAAGGGGCAGGGCTCCTCCACAAGTGGACTTGGCCCATCATGCTTTGCCTTCTGCCATCTACTCCGGCTTTAAAAGCCATTTCACAAATAAATATATTAGTATGTGGAAAGTTGTCCTTAATAGAGTGTGTAAAGGGTTTTGGCACAGGAAAGGTGTGTGATAAAGTGCATTCCAAACCCCAGCCGTGAATTAAGTATTTAAGAACGTCTTCCAACGGGGAAAAGGGGTGAAGAAAAAAAAAAGAAACAAAAAGAAAAGAACTGAAGCAGTTGGCAAAGGCACAGATGAATCATGAAACTCTGCATGGAGCTGCCAAAGTTTCAAAAACACTCCTAGGTACAATTTACTAAACCAACCAAGTAAGAGGCGCTCGTAAATTACGGATGTATGCAGATGTTGGTGGACTCCAAAATTAACTCTAAGCCTATTAAAACTTTAAACACTCAATGTGCTTGACTGTCAACAAAGGTTTTAAATGGTGTTGCAGTTTGCAGATCACCAGGGATTCAAACTTTCCCAATTGAACACCTTTAGGCTGAGGGCTCGAGGGCTGCAGCCCACTATGCTTTAACAGAACGCAAACCTCAAAAATGTGGAACATACCTACAAATAAACCATGTCAGGGGAAGGTCCAGCAGAGCAGCTGAAACTATGACATGTCACAGATGTCAGATTGAGATCCCTTTATGAACATTTAAGATGTTTTGGATGCAGCACCTGCTGAGATGTCCAGTGCATCATGAGGTACTTCAGTAGGGCACAGACTGGGGACCGCGCCCCCCTGCTCCTGCTCTGTGTATGGAAAAGGTTTACACTTCCAGGAAGAAAGATACGCGAGGTTATCTCCCTTTGGGAAGGGTCTCTGAGGAGGATGAAATTATTAGAGGACTAACTTAGAAAACACAATTTATTTATAATGTAATAATCATGGTTAGAGCATAGAAAAAAATGACTAGTATCTATTTCACTAAGCAAAATTCCAGCCCTAAAATCAGGGACCATTTGGGAAAGAAAGGAGGTGCACAACGGACCAGATCTGTAGTTTTCAGTAGGCACAAGCAGAGAGGCTCAGCACTGATTTAGACCAGTTGAGCCATTGGCCTCTGGATACTAGGAGCTCTACCAAGGCCTGCCCTGTCCTGAAGACAAAAAAGGAGAATTAATGCAGATACAGTGTTTCCTTTTTTTAACAAAGTCCACCCATGCTCCTGGGGAAGGGTGAAGCAGGAATCCTCCTCCTTTGCTGGTCTTAACTTTTTTTTTGCTATCTGAATTTATTAAAACCCTTTTTACACTTATAAATTCTTCTGTGGTACATGATATGTTTAAAGCCAAAATAATAAAAGAACTAGAGTGTTTCTGTCCAGAGATCCTTAAATATTGAATGCAAACTTCCTGATAAAAATCCTGAAGAATCACAACATAGTCTAGTGTACTATAAATTATGCTAAATCAAATAAATCAGACTATATTGTCCCTAGCGGCTCCTACACAGTCTTTAAATATATTACCCACTCCTCATCAGTCCATTCTGCTCAATAACCAGCTCTGTCTTTGGTCCCCAGGCCCGCTTTAATTTGAACAATATATTAGCCTTTTCAGTATAAAGGAGAAAGAAACTTCAGGAAGAAGGTAGGCCGGCTTACAAATGAATCTCCTGTGGCAGCTCGCTTGGACATATAGGATGGATGGCTATTCTGAGCGGTCTGCATCCCAAATGCAGCCAAGGCAATAAATCCTTCCCCGGCTGGCTGGCCAGAGGCTGGGAGCAGAAGTGGTTCCTGCCTCCGCCTCCCCTGATCCTCAGCCCCGTCATCCCTCTCAAATACAAAGGGTTTCAGCCTCTCCAGACCTGTTCAGAGGGCATATTTCATGGCAGACCTGGGAAGAGCAAAACCAGAAGCTCAGTGTCAAGAGAGAGGGGTCTCCCTTGGTGGGTCTCCCAGCATTGGGTGGCCACAGCCCTCCTTGCACAGGAGGTGGCCATGGCTGGATAGATCCAGAGCCTGCATCTGCCAGCCTCCCAAACGACCCCCAGGGCCACCTCAGCATATGTGGTGGAGAAGATGGACCTGAGCATCACCTCCCATAAGCTGCCCCCAGGAGGCTGGAAGAGAGCAACCAAAGGGAGCCGGCCAAAAACCTGCTCCTCCCTGAGGTGTCTTAAAGGCAGGGAGACTAAACTGCCCTTCCCAGGGTACAGGCTAGTGTATGATGTGCTTGAGATACAGGGTCACAAGCTGAAGGCTCGTGGTGCCGAGCCAAGGCTTCGCTCGGCCTTCCCCTGAGAAAAGAGCAAATGGCCCTGTGTCTAGCATTGTAAAACATCTGGTAGGGCTATCAGGAGGGAGACTGCTGAGGATACAGTTTAACAGAGCTGCTGAGATTTTTTTTTTATTGCATTTATTTTTGCGAATCATAATAATAATAAAAGGAAAAGTTGGAGTCCACTCAATTGAGTTAATGCTTTCGGAATTTTATTAATCAACGTCTCAGCATTCATAAAAAAATGACACCTTTTAAAACCAGTGGAGAGGAACAATTCCAAATACTTCCAATCAAAAGAAATTATTTTAAAACTCACATTACATGTATTTTTAAACCAACCCCTCAGGGAGATGGGTGTGAACTCTGAATTATCCCAATTAACTTTAATGCCAGAGATCAAGGCCAAAAAATGCAAAGTCAGCTCTAAGCTTTCTGAATAGGTTGCTGAGGGTGCTACAATACCAGTAAAGCAGTGACTGTGTGCAGCTGAGCTTTTTCATGCCCTGTGCCTGTGTCTGTCCTGAAGCACCACTAAGAAGAGCTCCAGCACAGTAACATAGAGCACGGGGCATGGCGAAGAATAAAACAGCACAGCCTGTGGCAGCCCTGGTATTGACTAAATAGAATCTGCCTGGTGAGGAGAAAATGGAAACCAAATTATTTTAATGCCCATACAAAGATGTTTACTGACCAAGCAAATGCATTCCTTTTGTCTGGGCGCATGGCTAGCATTCACTTAAGGGCAGTAAATTCAGTGCTGAATTAAGATGCTGTATTTCATGCCCAGGGCAGGGCTGAATACCAACTTTTTCACTGTGAGTCTGTGAGAAAGTGAGGGGGCAGCACATTAAAAGTGCAAGCACCCTGTGATTCCCTATGGGTCTTGTCCTCTCTAACTTCAAATGCGAGATAATACCCCATTTCCTGTTATTTACCCTGGAAATGGAAAAATTAGTAGAAAAATCTAAATTTGGAGCAGCAGAACCGAAGCCCAGGGTCATGAAGGAATTTCTTCCAGGACGTACAAAGAGCCAGTGGGAGATCTGGGAAGAAACCAGAGTCTTTATCCTTGCTAGTTGCATTTACGAAGCTGTTTCCCCCCTCTTCTTTCAAAGCTTAACTTCTCCTTTCTTTTTTTCAGTCTCTCTTTCCCTGCTATCTGACTGCTTTGCCCTTTCCCTTAGAGGTTCAGTCTCCTTCTCATGCCATGCTCCCCTCTCCTCCTGCAGTACCTGCTTGGCCCCACTCATCCAGCCAAGGGAGTTCAACATGTCCTTCTCCAAGAAGGAGCAGCATCTCTGCCTCTTCTGCTGCCTGGAAGGGCAGTGCAAACCGGAAGGTAATACTAATGAAATGGATGTGAAGGAAAAGAGTTGGTGGACCTGCCCTAAGCTCTGAGGGTTGCACCATGCAGCTCAACCAGGCAGGTGAAAGTGCAGCTCTGGTCTGTTGGGTAGGAGAGGAGCACAGGTCTGATCATGATCAGGGGGACTTTTGGTGGACAAGACATAGTTACTGTCACTGGGACATGACCTCTCCAAAGAAACAAAATAGCATGCAGAGCCATGTCTTGCAGCAGCCCTCAGCAAGGTCCTGCCTCCCACTGGCGCAGCTCTCCCTGCAGGAGAGCTGGCTCAGTGTGACTGTACTCTTCTGAGCCACTTCCAGCAGGTCCTACAGAAACCAGATGGCCATTCAGTGCACTGAACTGATTTGTCTTGTGAAATCAAATGGTGAAAGAGAGGAGTTAACAGAGGGGAGTGGTTGTCATCATCCCTGTAAGATACAGGAGCTTTTTTCCCACTATGAATGAAAGAACAACATTCAGAAACTATTAAGGCTCTTCATTCAAACACATTCCAACAGATACTATTGAGCATTATTCAGGCCACAAAGGTTTATTTAACCAGAAGACAGTGAGGGTCCAGGAACGAACAAACACAGGGACTGAAAGTTTTCAAGGGCGCTAAGTTAAATTCAGAAAAATGCCTGATGAAGGCTAACTGTTGTGCTGTTCACAGAACGCCATTGTGAGCAGAAATGTTCATGTGAGTAAATGTTACCGTCCAGTGCTCGAGCTTTAATGTCACACAAAGACCAGTCCAAGAGTCATTCAGCTACCCAGAGCAAAAGGCAAGGTTTTACCACAAACCCCCTTTCTTCAAAACAAGTGTTACTGCAACAGGCACGACTTGGTGGGATACTGTCTGCAACAGCAGCCAAGTAGCCCATGATCCTTGAAGAGCCAGATTTCTGTCGACCATGTTGAGCCAGTTCTTAAACCCACTTTGTGAAGGGAACTTCCAGTTGTAGCGAGTGGGAACCTACTTGCTTGGCAGCTGGTGCTGTTCAAGTAAGCGTCTGGGAGTAAGGAACTCAATAATTCAAAAAGTTGTTGGATCTTAACCAAATCCTGTTGACTCATCTCAAATTATTCAGCAGACTGCAATATTTACAGTACATTGTTTTAAGAAAATTATGCAAACTATATGTCTTTGTCAGATAAATTATTCACAGTGAGTAATATGACCCTGCTGTCATTCATAAATATAGCTCCCGACCCAGTTATTTCTCCTGTTGTCTAACTACTGCTTCAGTTAGCTCAGCCTTTTAGGAAGCTCTAGGCTTCAGCAAAAATAACACAGCCATTTCAGTCAACTTAGCTCTGCAGTGCCACAACTCCTTTGCCAGTAAGTCTCAGAGTGCTTTACAAAGATGATTAGGATTGTTACCTTAATTTTATGGATAAGGCAGCAGAGCCACTGTAAAGATGGTGTCCTATCTGAAGATGAACAGTGGCCAGCGATGGATCCATAAGCAGAATCCTAGTCAAAGATGGTCAGTCCTGTACGGGAATCCGTACTTTTCTTTAAGATGTGGCTGGCCACTCTGTCCCCTTGGCAAATGCCCGTTTGTGTTTTCAGGTGTCTGAGCTGCTATTAAGCTGTTGGGTTGGGACTAGAGTCCCACAGGAGGATGCTTGGGGATCCCAGCATCCACTGAGATTGAAGTTCATGATGCTCTGGCCACCCCAGAGAGCCCCAGACCCCATTTGAAGATATTCAGGTCAGAGAGGTGCACAGAGCCTGAATCCAGGAGGAACTGTACATGGAGATGATACCTTTGCTGTGGCATATAACAGAAACCAAGCAGACAGCTGGCATTTGGAAAAAGTGGCCAGAACCATCATATACTTTCCTTGGAGCTTTCAAGCTCTAGACTAGACTAGTGCCAAAAAGAGTAATGTTAACATTACAAGGAAAACCACAGGAAACAGGGTGTTAATGGCTAAAATGCAGGTCTTACCAAACTGAGGAAGGAGAAGCAAGGCAGCAGAGAGAGAGCAGAAGAAGCTGTGAGTGCATAGTCTTTGCAGAGGGGGAGAAATGCAGCCAAACCTTAAAAAGCTTCATTTATGTACATTATTGAAGGAATGTAACACGGAAAAACAGAATTTTCCCCTCCGAGGGGAGAAGTCTTTGGGGAGGTGGTTGATGCCAAATGTTTTTACTGTGGTTGATACAAGGTTTTGGCAGGTACTACTACACAAATGGAGCACACATTTGTGCTCACTTAACAAAGGAGAAGACACCTCTTCTCCATGGGGATTGGAAGTCCAGTGGCTTTGATGATTTGAATGAATGCATTACATTTTTGATGATGTAAAGTGTGCAAAGGTTTATATAAACAAAGTTTTGATCAGAAGAAAAATACAGGGGTAGAGGCTCTGCATAAGACTGAAAAAAAAAGAATGCTGGCCTAAAGCTGAAAAATTAAAAGTACACTTCGTGTGTAATAGAAATAACATTCCTAGGAGAAAAATGAACAGAGCAAAATGGCCAGAGAGGTACCAGGACTAGGACCATCACACTCTAGGTATGCCAGCAGAGACAGGTACGAAAAGGACTAGCATCCCTCAAAATACTGAATGAGAAAAGGAAATTAATGCTTAATCCAGCTACTTGACCTCAGAGCCTGAAAATGTGTCTGTGCAGATAGGACCACAAGATGCCGGTCACATTAAAAGGTCTGAGGTAGTTAATCAGAGGATTGTAATTTAAGAAGTTGAGCCCTGAGCTACTAAGACAGTAAGTAAAAAACTGAGAAGCATTTGGACTCTTCCATGAGGGGTACTGGTGAGGTCGTCCTAAGAGCATGAGTTTATGTCTCACAGGTGCTAATAAAAAAGTCAGTGTGTTGTAACACAGAACAAGGTTTTGACTATGGTATTTGGGTGTCAAAGGTTTCACCTCTTCTACTGGAGGCTTGCAATAGCCGGAAAGGTCATTACGCTACCTACTGCCACTGCTGAAAGGAGGATGACAAACTTGCCCTGGGAACAGCGGAGATTTTTTTGTTATTAAGAGAGAGCATTTGTATATCAAATAAAAACCTAGAGGAGAGATCAGAGTCATAAAGACAGCCTTTTGAGCAATAGTCTGAAATGCAACAGTGCAAAGACCAGAGGTGGGTGATGTTGCAGTGGCCTCTGATGAAGGGAACAGCTACCTCCTCCTGCATGAGTTACAGTACAGGCCAAGCTCAGAGAGAGAGAGATCTTCGTGTTAAAAGGAAAATTTCCCTTTCCTCTTCAGTAAGGCAGGGAGGGGAGATTAGCCAGGCATCTTTGGGATGTTCTTTTGATACAGATTTTCACAGGGACATGGGACTTGCCCCGCTTATTACACCTCAAGCCCCAGTCCTGGATACTGACCCACTCCAAGCTCTGCATCTGCAGAGTCCACCTCCTGGCACTGAGTATGCAGGAGCTGAGTGCCTCCTCATGCAGCTCAACAACCCTCATTCCTGGAGAGAGGATTAGCAGGAGGCAGCACCACTAAACAAGGGGCTGCTCTGCACTCTCCCTGTACTAAACATGGCACCCTTCACATAAGAGTACATGACCACAGGCTGCACTGGTGATCCGGAGTTTTAAACAGATTGCAGCGAAGTCCCAGACACACACAACTGCAGGTCCCCTTTATACCAGCATAACGGGCCAGTGAGTGAAGCTATCAATGTATAAAGCACCTATTGGCAAAGGAGGGAGAGAGGTAATCAGATCTATATTTAGTACTTTTAAATTATAAAATAACAAGAGGGACATATGGGCTGTCAGCTGCAGACTTTTGTTTTTTTAAAGAAACGAGAAATCAAGATTGCCTATGCTATTAGAAAGTAAGCTCAGGAACATCAGGGACTTGCTGATGCATGAAGAAATATTTAAGAAGCCAAATACAAAACACAATGGGGCATCCTGAAAGCTGCTGCCACGTACTGGAAGTGATGTTGTAGGTATCTGTCCATACAGGAAACCAGACGTAGTTCTGCAGGTGTGTGAAATAACCATCCCAAGCACCTTATCCAGACCTTATCCAGACCTTAGGCAGGAGGAAGATGAGAAGTGTGTCTACGGCTTTTTTTACCAGAAAGGATACTTGCAGTGGCCTGAGCTCCCCGCAACGCTAAATGGTTTTGCTTCTGCCTGGTGCTTATGGGGCCGCTCTCTGAAGACAGGAATAGCCAGAACCTCAGATGTAAATTGGATGATCATGGTTACTTTGATTAACAAGCAAATTATAAGCTTTTCATATCCTTTCTAATCTCAATACGTTTGCTAAATGTCATTAGTACAATTCAGCTTAGTTGGGAAAGGACAAGGTAGGGAACTGTGCATTTACAAGTCTCTGGCATGACCTGGTTGGACTGACCACTGTGTTACACAATAGCGGGCATCTAAAAGGCAGGCACTAAAGGAAATCAGCTCTCTCAAACTTCATGGCCTCGAGGGCTTTTTGACCAAACACAGAAATGCCAACTGAATTATAGGAAACTTTTGTTATTGCACAGTCCGTGCACATACTTCTGGAGTCTACTTGCCTCTCTCTGTTCTCCCTAAAGGCAAGGCTGCAATACATTCAAAAGAGAGATGCCCTTTGAGAAAAGATGATGCCCAGAGACAGCACAGCTGTTTCCTCCTGCAGATATCCCACCAAATACACAGATCCCTAAACACTAAAGGAACACTAAGTATCTCCAGATCTGACCTGATCTGGTCAGAGAAAGTCTCCAGCTCCTTTATGGCAGGCAATCACTGGAAGTCTATTTTGTTACTTACTGCTACAAAAAATACTCCCACTGACTTAAGTCTTCTGTGACAGGACAGTTGATGTTTCCATCACTGAAACATCAGTTGAGGTTTCAACATAGTTGAGGTTTCTATCTTTGAAAGATGTGTCTCTGAATTTGCAATCTCCTACAGACATTTGTAGAGCCAAAAAGCTCCCTGTCTCTATCGCACAAGAGTGGGATGCATGAAAGTCTGCTTCCCACAGATGCCACCACTCCCGCAGTGCACACACACACACACACACACACACACACACAGAGACACACACACGTGGAAACGAAGCAGTTTCTTCCGTCGCAACTGTCTCTTTTCCTTTACACAAACAGCAAAGTATGAGAGAAAAAGAAGTCCTGGAGGGTTATGCTGGTTTCACATGGGTGATCTGAAACTGTAGATGAGCTTTCTTGGTCAAAATAGTAAAAATGTTTATTTCCTGTTTGCAGTTGCTTTGAGGGAAATGTGTAGCAGGGGAGCAACCGCACCGGAAACCATTGCAGACAGGAGTGCTGTGCTAAGAAAGGGGTCGTGTGTTCCCATCCCTGTGGAGTCACGAGTGGGCACAGATGTTAAATCTTCCCTTTCCCTTTGTTTCCATATTCCTCCTTCCCCAGTCAGCCCCTCCTTGAGAATGCAAGAAGATAATTTGCAGAAAGAAAGATGCACTTCCCCCCTTTTGTTTGGACATAATAGCGCATTTCTCTTCTATCCTTTGAAATATGGATTTGTTCCATGGAGTCTGTGGAGACTCAGAACCAGAAAATACCACCCAATGATGATGGCTGATGGGCTGCGTCTTGTGGGTGCCTGTCTCTGCCGGGCTTTAGCCTACACTGATGCTTCATGTGCAGGCAATGGCAGCAAGACCACTCTCTGCAAGTGGATAGCAGCTTTATTCCTGCAAGAGATGCCATTTAAAGCAATGTTAAAGACAACTTTCTGGTAGCTAGTTTATGTGTGTATAAAAAATATAACAAACCAAATAAAATTCTTGGTGTCCAGTGCAAAGTTACTGGATCTCAGACTTGCTGGCATTCGCTTTTGGACTGAAGAGGGAAACATCTCTGTAAAGTTTCCATTGATCTATAAAGCAGAAACATCTGCTGGAAGTGTTGTCCCAGGCCGTCTCCGACTGCAGACAGCAGGAGGCGAGCCTGTGGTTAATAAGCTTTCTCTCTCCCTTCCACAGTAGATGTCATTGCAATGAGTATGAAGCACAATAAGAAAGTTTACAGGATATGGGCTAACTCAGCCAGAAAATACAAAACACAAACATGGAAAAAAAGCATCACTGAGAAGACTGTCAACAGCTTTCAGATTAGCGATGCACTCCTGCCAAAGCAAAAACAGAACCACTGGACCAGCTACCCCGAACCAGTCCTGAGACTTGCCTCCATTAAAAATGCCGTAAGGACCATTTTAAAGCTCTCTTCTGCAATCCACAGGAAAGTGCTTGCAAGGCTGGGATTTAACCAGTAAAAGGCTGTCCTCTCCAGCAGGATTTTCGGAGCGTTTAATTCAATTTGCAGTGTAGTTTATGCCATATAACCACACTAAGATTTTTAATTTCATCAGATGCTAATCGGTACACACTTCCGACATGGCCAACAGCATCTCACAGGTACCAGAGGATTGGAAACTCCCCAGCACAGAGATCAGCCTGGGATTCACTGCTGCCAGCAATGTTAAAGAAAACAAGCAAAATTTGTGCTCCCTTGGGTGAAGTTTGTGTTCCTCTAGGCACACCACAAGATTGCTGGTTATTTCCACTTACATGAAACTTTGGAGGGAAGCCTCCAGCATTTTGCCTAGACACCTCCCGGGTGAGGCCGATGCTGCTTCCCCACCGCAGCCATCAGCCCCACCATGGGGGCCTCCGGTGCATCCTCCACCACCCCTGCCACGCCGCCCACTGCAGCCTGCACTAATGAGCACCTACTGCTTCAGTTCCCCTGCCTTTGGGAGAACAGAGGGGGCAAAGAAAGGGCCAGTTATCTGCACCTGCAGCAGAGAGCCCCAGACCGGCTTGCGAAAAAGGCTTTTTTCTACACTGAAGGGACCTGCTTGGTACAGCCCTCTGGCTGGCGCATCATCCTGTCCACTGAGCTTGAGGTGGGTGCTCAGTGCTTGGGGAGGGCTTGGTTTGCACGAGCACCCCAAGGCAAGCACCCCAGCAAGGTCCGCCTGTGGCATGGCCAGCGCTGCTGCCCCCAAGGGCTGCCAGGACCTCTGGAGACTCTGCCACCCCCAGCGCCCCAATGCCTCTAGGTCCTTAACAGCCTCTGGGTAACTGTCCAGCAAATGTCACTGCTACAGACATAGCCAGTGCTTCTGCGCGGCTTAGCATCATTTCCCTTCTCCCCGGGGAACCAAAAGTTAGCTGGTACAGAGAACAGCCTTTTTAATAGAAGGAACAAGACTCTTCTTATTATGCCGTGCTGGTTATAGCATGTCACTCTGTCATCACCCTATCATTGCTCTGCTGCACACACCGCTTATTCTAATTTTAATGGTGTTACACTTACCAAGGTTATAATTACACATTATAGTGCGGCTTTCCTATGCCGAAAAAGGACTAAATGTACAATTACACAGCTCATAAATAGAAGGACTCCGTACTACTACATAAGCGCACATACCCACATAAAACCTTTAATTTCGGTTGCAAATAGATTATAGTGATTTTACAAGGATGTTATTCTGACTGTGGTAATTGTTAGCACCACCTTTTGGTGAAAACCTCCAACTGCATGGGACTTTTCCGGGCAATGCCTCTCTTTACAGCGGTGAGAACTACAGTTCCTGCAAAGCCAGTCATTAACTAGAAAAGCATAATGAAAAAAGGATGTTCTGGTTGTTATTGTTATTAGTGTTGTTCCAAATATTTAAAGATAAATATCTGAACCTATATGTACCTCCTTAAATTATTTTAGGATTTAGAAACACTTACTGACCCCTAATAGTCAAGACATAGTCAAGTGAAAAAGCATGTGTGCCAAAATCAGTGACCCATCAAAACTTTAACATTAGAGGTAAAGAGAAAAACACATGGCAAATACAAATCCTAGACAACTATCGATACTAAGATTAACTGTCACTGTGGCAAAATGAGACCTAAGTGCTTTCTTTCAAAAGCAACCCTCATTTGAGTCGTAAATACCAATCAAAGGGGATCAGAGGGCAAACTAATCTCATCTCCCAACCCCAGAGGGCTTCTGAGAGCAACACGCTGCATGTTGTTCATGTGAAAAGTCACGATGCAACTAGACTCTACCAAGAGGATCTCCCACACAAGGATTTTTAACACTCAGTAGTCCAGTTAAAATAAAAGTATATTGAACAGTAATGATCTTTCTTAGCCACTCCCTTGTCTAACAGCATTCAGTTGGGGCCATCCACATCTAAGGTTTCATGACCGCACAAAACTTTTTTCCTCAAACTTCCTTGCCAAGAAAACCACATACATCCCACCATACACATTCAACAGTGTCCTTGCTGTTGTGGGGCCACCAGCAGCACCGGCTGGGAAGGCCTTGGTGACCAGCTCCAGCAGGGCTGTGCTGGGGTCATAGAGGATGAGCTGGTGCGAGGGGAGGAGGCAGAGCCTGCGGGCGCAGGGTCAGACGGGCTCAGAAACACCCAGAGCGCCTGCCCTGGAGGACAGCACCAAGAGTTCCAGAGAAGGGAAGACATTCCCTTCAGGTCTTTCCACGAAAAGCCCCAGGGCAGGGCAGGCAGAGGTATCTGGGCAACAGTCTCAAATGGCAACTCCAGTCATCCTATGGCTGCATGTCTAACATCCACATGTTTTATAGGACTCAGGCAGATGATTAAATTTCATTGTTCATCAAGTGACCACACTGACCAAACGCTGAGCTATCTGTCCACATGCAAGGATTTGGTCCATAGCATAAGAAGAACATATAACATCTTTGGTCTCATTTATGGAGGAAAGACCAAAGAGAGGAGAAGGGACAGAAGGATGGAAGGAAAGAGAAAGAAGGGAGAAAGGGGGGGGGGGGGGGG
>VZTL01026173.1:0-14647 GCA_013400535.1 Scopus umbretta
ATGATTCTATTATTCTGTGATCTTCAGCACTTGGCAGGAGGAGCTTTGGCGAAAGCCACACAGCAGAAACGTGAGATTTTCTGGCATCGCATGACTCCGAGAATATGTGCACTCTGCAAATTCATTTTGGCTGCTCCTCTGCGGCCCTGTGCACCGAACTGTACCTCAGCATTGCACCAGGGTCAAGCCCTGATTTCCCCCCACAGCTCCCGGGGATTGAAGAGGGGCCACAGCCAGTACTGAAACACAAGGATGCAGCTCTGGAGCTGGGAGCTGCTCCTGTGCCCTTTCCCTGGGCTCCTGGAGGGGTTTTTATTTCTACCAGCAGTTTACCCCATCAGGATGCCAGGCAACGTGGTTACTCAGAAAGTAAGAGAAAGCTGAAGAATTTCACGATTATTGAAACGAGCAGAGTTTGCATTTAATACAAATATTGACTTGCGCAGTATGAAGGAAATTTTTGCAGGATACCTGTTGTCTCTCTGACAAAGAAACACAATAAACAGGACAGAAACTGAGCAGAAAAAAAACCAAACCAGATGTACCCACTGAGTGAATTGAAGTCATGGGATCTGAGTGAAGAGCTGCAGGTGACAGAGCAGGTGGGAAACAGTCGATAAATCAGGGGGTCTCCAGCAGGAGCAGCATAGGAAGTAGAGGAGAAGAGGATTGGGAGCTCAGTGCACGCACCAGCGGGGCCTGGCTAGGTGGTTTATTTTTATGTCTAAATATTCCACGTGCTATGGAAGGAATATTGCTGTTTTCACTTCTGAAATAGCACTGTGACTTGTATCAAATGTAATTTGTTTCGACATTATTGCTAAACCAAAACATAGCGGTCTGTTTAGTTTGGAGAGGTGGGGAGCAAGTGGCAAGGATCGGCTAAAGGCTCTTTTTCTTCCTTCACTGGATTTGGGTCAAGTGTTTACAGATTCAGACCTGCTGTCAGAGCAGCATCCACCAAAATGTGCTGCCAGGAATGAACTCCTTAAATAACACGGGTCTCCTTCCAGGTTTAAAGGTGACCATGAGTTTTCAGCAAGAGGGCCTTCCTGTGTATTTTTGAATGCACCCCAGTTATGAAGGAGCAAAAAAACCCCATAACCCTGTCATTCTGCTAAATAATATCTTATTGCAGAAACCATGAGCTGCTGACTGCGTCTGCCTCGTGCAATATAGCAAACGCCGGGGCAGTTGTACGTGCACTGACTATACTGCAGCTCAAGCTCACTTCGGGCTCTGAGCTGGGATTCATTTTTCATTCACTAGCGAAAAGATTTGGGGAAATTATTTTGCCAGAGAGTAAGAATTTCTGGCACCTGACCCTCAGAGGAAAGTAAATGTCACAAAATTCCCGGGATCTAGAGCCATTATAGAGGTGCTTCAGCTGGAAGGAAGCAGAAATGGATTAAATGTATTATTTATGGTGAAGGCAGGGCTTTATGGTAAACCAGGAGCAGCCCAGTGCTGGGCAGTTGGCAGCACTGATTAACTGGTTATATAAGGAATGAAATACCGTAGCAAATATCCTGCGGTTATTCTGTACTTTTCTTCTAAGAATTAACTCCTGTTCCCTGGTAATTGGTTTTCCCCTTCATTTCTGTGTGCTGCTGTAAAGGTCTCTGATGTTTTGTGCCTCCTTTAGGCATTTTTACTGCTGAAAATAAGTACTATAACACACAAGTCAGAAGAGAAACATTTCCCATCCTTCTTAACCAGAGACACGTACTTAATAAAATGCAAAAGTGGTAGAGAATAAAGACCGGCAATGAGGTCTTTAATTAAGGTAATTTTGAGTGTGATCATTCAGGGGAGCAGCACCATTCAGCAGCATCATTCAGGGGAGGGAGATCCCAGTCTCCTGAGCACAACATTGACCTCCGGGGCAGCTCTGCTCTGCTTCCCCAGACCTTTGCCTCAGAGGCTCCCATGCTGCCCTTCTCCTTGCAGGATAGCCCCAGAAAGGCAGGAAACTTCAAGGCAAGGGACATGGATTGTTTTTTCTTCTCTATGCCAGGACAGATTGTGTTTTTCCTAATTTCTGATGGTAATCCAATGGCTGTGATGATCATAACAACTCAATTAGGCCAGAAGGAAAAAAAAAAAAAAAGAGCGCTGAAATCTGCAGCAGAATCTCTCCTGCCCCAGCCATCCCCTGCTGTGCTCCCTCCTGACGCTCATCAGTCCCCTGGAATTGAACCACAGCCTGAATGAGCCTCCCCGTCACTCCGAGCTACCATATGCCTTGTCTCTATGACACCATTTGTTTTCTTTTACAGCTATTTTCATCTGTTGTTAAACATTCCTCTGAGATGAGACCTTCTACCTTTATCCCCAGCCAAAACCCATCGCTGGCTCCCTGGGTGGTATATGTCTGCCTCGCTCCCGGATCCAAGACGCTGCAGCTGCATCACTGTGATCTTGCATCAGCTCGCTTGCTCTCTTTCTTTCTTCCCTCCAGTCAGAGTTTTCTAGGAAGGCAATGCCCTTCTTCCAAACCATTACCTGTGAGCGTTCACCAGATCAAATGCTAGCACTGGCGTACCTATGCAAAGCAGGGCTGTTACTTGCAGAAGGGTTACTGAGCCACTAACCCACCTCTGAACCTGCTCAGATGCACTTGAATGGAGTAAGAAGTCCAACTTGTCTGGGTATTTGATCCAAAACTGGAATAAGGAGAGCCATTTTTGATCAAAGACAGCCTGAAGGAGAATTGCCATCTATCGCATGGCATTTCCTTCAGTGAGACAGGACAGACCTCTCCAAACCCAGAGATTTCAGCCCATCAGCTGCCAGTGGCAGTTTGCTGCCAGAGAGAAGAAAACCGATCCAGTGGTAGCTGCAGCCCGGGTACAGCTGCCACAGGCACCCACAGACTTCTCCGGAGTATCTGGAAGCGGTTACTTACTCAGCACATGTCCTATGTCATCATCACTTCTCATGTGTAACGTGTCCTCTGTTGCCTGCTGCAGCGCTGGAGAAACCAGGAGCACAAATGTCCTGTCCTGTCATTGAATGGTGTGAGGTTATGTGATTGTTGGCTCAACCCCACAGACATGAAGGAACAGAGGCACCATGACAGGCAGGGGAACCCCCATAACCTCACTGGAGCTGGCTGAGCACCTGATGGGGCTGCTCCCAGGGCTGTCACAGGGAGCCACCAGCCCCACGGTCAACGGGAGAGGCTCCCCTCCAGCTCACAGGTAGAGGGGGTTGCTGCCTGCCGGGGCTTGGGGCTCACAAGGCAGATGGCTGACACCACGTTTCCTGTCTGCAGTGATCAGCACGGCTGATGCACGTGTGTCTGTATGTCTGTCTGGCTACGGGACTACGTGCTCAGCCTCGCTGCCATCTGGGTGCGGGTACTTGGAGCCACGCAGCCCAGACTGATCCAGCAATAGCTCTTTGTAACACTGAACCTGTGTTTCTTTCACAGCTATAGACACCCGAGCTGGCTCCACAGTAAACCAGCTCCATCCAAAAGCCCTAGCCGAGCTGGGCTCACATGCTCTGCTGCTTTAACATGCTGCGCAGCTTCAGCTCCCAAATTTTAATCCCTACCAGCACTGTGCTGCAGGGATTTACCACCTGGGGTCAGCACCAGCTGAATTTCAAACCATATCCTGTTTTCTAGCACAGACACAGAATCATTAAGGTTGGAAAAGACCTCTGAGATCATCTAGTCCAACCAACACCTCCATGCCTAATAAACCATGTCCTGAAGTGCCACATCTACATGGTTTTTTTGAACACCTCCAGGGATGATGACCCCACCACATCCCTAGGCAGCCTGTTCCAATGTTTGACCACATGCTCTGAAAAAGCCAGAAAGAGGAAGGTGAAAGCTCCACCCAATTGAATGCAAAGAAAGTTGTACCAAGACTGTCCCAAACCCTTTTTATCCTTTCTCATCTCTAGCAGATGCCTGTTTGCAGAAGAAGGTGTTGTGATGGGTAAGGGGTTAGGAACAAGGTGGATGACGCTGGCCAGACTGAGATAACACCACTCATGGGCAGGTAGACAACGCTTAAAACATTTCTGCTGCTGGGTTGAGCTCAAGGGAGCTTCCTACTGCTACCTCAGTGACTCAGCTTGGCTGTCTCTTCTCCTCCAAGATTTACTTCTTTTTCCTCTCAAGGAATGAGCATTTTTCAGTCTACCCTTGCTCTGTATACCATGTGACCCTCTGTGAGAGCAAAACAAAGTCAGGCTGTAGGGAACCTTCTCCATGCCCAGACCAGTGAATGGGGGAAGCACTACCACTTTTTTGGACCCACTGCAGCTTTTTTGGACATGGCCTTTTCAACATGCCTCTAATAGGGAAGTGAACTAAGCTGGGACCTATCTGCCTTAAATCTTCTGGGGCCCTGCAGCCAAAAGCTGTGAACTTCAGATTTTGAAGTTTTATTGACCAAGAACTAACAAATTGCCTAGAAAACGTGCCTCTTCCTCTCCCCAGTGAGAGCTTGCAACCCAGACGATGGAAGCTTCCCCCAGCAGGGGATGCAGCAACACTGGAGTGCGAGGCACCTCCTTCCTTCCCCTTCAGACATCACACCGAAGGCTAACAAGTACAGCACTGACAGAGTCAATGATTTTCCCCTCATTTTTGAGGGCAGAGAGGGATGTGTTGACAGAATAAGGAAGTGCCCTTAGCAAATTAATTACCTGTAATCTTTCTTTGGACAAGAAAGTAAACAAATATATATTTAACTAGTTTTGATGCTTTAATTATGTGTCATTGTACAATAATTCATATTTACACTCTAGTGTGCAACATTAACTGTTAAGTTCCATTTCACACCCAGAAATGCATTCAATGGCTTGGAGAAAAAAGAAAAAAAAAATCAATACAAACAAGGTATGTCAGAAAGTGGTATAAAATAAGATTTATTTGCAAATCATTTTGACAATAAGGAAACAAGTATCTCTGAGCTGTGCATTCTGGGGATTAAACATCAGTTCCTTCACCTTCTGATATTTCCATTTGCATACAATATGGGATACGTCTAGAATTCAAAATGAATTTTGAAGTGTCCTTTTTTGCCTTGGTGTGCTAAATAATTCCTTCCACAGGCACACTATAGGAAAGTCAAAGTCTTTGTAAGGAGAAGCTGTCACAGGAAACGCCCAATGAAACAACCTTGGCTTAGAAAGAAAACTGTTGCATGAGAGCTGTTTCATATTTGTTTAACACAGTGTTAAGCGCTTCAAGATTCTCATAAGAAGTGCCTGGTGCTGTAAGTAAAAAAAAAAAAAAAACCACAAAAAAACCACACACACAAAAAACCCAAAGCAAAAACCCCAAAACCCAACAAACACCAGCATCTAACCCCAAGCCCCACAGATATTCTGAAACCTCAGATTTCTTTCCTATGTAAGAATGCATGGTACATCTGGTTATGACCCGAGTTCCCTCTCCTGGAAGCTAAAGACCTGTGTCAAGTGAAAAATAAAAGCTCAAGATTTAATAATAATTACTGTATATCAGTGAACTC
Organism: Scopus umbretta; assembly: GCA_013400535.1. Classification (NCBI taxonomy): domain Eukaryota; kingdom Metazoa; phylum Chordata; class Aves; order Pelecaniformes; family Scopidae; genus Scopus; species Scopus umbretta. The sequence continues at coordinate 5,499 of VZTL01026173.1, forward strand.
AGGACAAAGGCAATACAAAGTGAGAACTGATTTACCTTGGCACCTGATTGTGGGAGGACAACCTCTAAATTATGGTTAGAGTCACAGCAGCTGAAGAGGAAGACAGCAGTATCTTCAGAACATTTCTTCAATTTATTTCCACCATTCATCGCAACCTCGCTCTCTCTGTCTTTCAAAAAGCCAGGAAATTTCAACTTTGAAGTCCTATTTTGAATTAGATGAGATAGGAAGTGTATTCCGAAAACCCCGTATGATTAAGTTCTGAGCAGACCACATCAGGCGTATCTTGTTTTAGGGGAAGTCCAAAGGGAACACCAGGAAACAAAGTAATAGCTTCTCACAGAAGAAATCAAAGAATCTGAACTAGGTCTATTTTCAATACAGTTCTAGAAAATACTTCTTTTTGTAGCAAAGAGGGGTTTCGTTTTTTCCCCCCCCCTCTTTATGAAGCTCAAAATAATCCCAATATTAAAAAATAATTTTCCCCCTCCCATAATTGTAATAATGCAAGAAAAGTTGTCTAGATATCATTGTCACCAGTTTAAATAAGGCATTAATGAGTGCATTAGATGATTCAAATGTAAATAAACATGTTATATATAAATATACCCCAAAATATTAAAATAACCTTATAAGGGTAATAACTATTGTATTAGTGACAACCGTTTCATTTAAGTATTTAGGCAACAAAAACTGGAGAGAATGATAAAGAGTCTTAGAGACATTATTTTATTTTGGTCTACTTTAGAAAGACTAAACCAAGATCCAACTGAAAGCTCTTCATCATCAGTCCACATGCTATCCCACCATGGGGGTTCCCCTATTCCTTCTGGGGAACCTAGTCCATCTTCATGGCATAAATATACTTGGTCATTTCACATTAATCATTACTGAAATGATCCTGCGAGCAAGGCCCAGAATCTAGCAATCTCTTCAAGCTGAATTCCCTCGCTAGCATCAGACTGCCACCTGAACAAGCTCAAAACTGAAAAAGTAAGGGATGAAGATTTCAGAACAAATTTTATGTTGACAAACATCGCCCTCTTCAATCCCAACTCAGCCATCTTCAGAGAACGGCAAGAATTTATATTTACATCCAGCACTTATGCTCTCCCATTAGACGGCTCCGAGGCTTTACTCTAAGCCACGTGTATCCCCGTATTTGTGGTGTAGTCAAGCCTAAATACAGTTGAGGTTTATTGACTTCCAAATGGGGCAAGAGAGATGCACTGCAGCAATTAAGCTGCAGGTGCCAACATTCTGTATTGGCCCCTAGATTTCATGGTTTTAACAGTATTTTTTCAAGACAAAATTTGCCACATCTCATTAAGATTCCAAAGTTTGGAAAATCCCTACCCTGAAAATCCACTATTTGCTGAGAAAGTATCCTATTTACTGACACTGCGAATTAGCTCTGAGCATACCATCTTTAAGGACAACACTTTAATAAACACCCCATGCAGTCTAACAAGTTTTGCTCTTACATATCCAGGTCTGGAACCTAGAAATGCCCAGGGGTTTTTAGAAGTCTTGCAGAAGTGATCAGTTCTCAAACGTCCTTAAAGGTTTTGGCAGAATAATGTTGTATGAAACCTGTAATACACCTGCTAATGTTTATAATCCAATGATCAGTTATAAGAAGTATTATTGCATTTTAAGCGTAAAAATATAGGAGGTTCTATAAAGAAAATTAAAATAGCATTAAATCTAATATTGATAGTCATATAAAATAACTCACAATTATGTAAGTTTCCGTATTTAATTACACATTTAAAAATAAGTTATAAAAATAATTAAGCTTCTCTAAAACCCCTAAGATTTTTCTTTTAGGAGTTTTTACTCATATCTACTGATTGTCTAGCATCAGCAACAGCTTCTGGTACTCGAACAGTCATATCATCCATCGATTTCTTCAAGCAGATTTGGCAGCCTAAACGTGATCTGTAGGGAAATACAACATTGTCATTAGCTCTAGCCAATTGTATATCTAAGAGCACTTACCCCTTTATGACTCCAATATTCAGCCATCCCAAATACATTATCATCTAGAAACAGTCACCCTTGTGTATGGTCTTAATCATGACCAGTAGCGAATTGCATGCATCAATGCAAAGATACAAGTGGCAAGAATCTTGATTTACATTAACAGAGTTCAGTACATTGGAAAGTTGTACACCAAATATCTCCTACTTGCTGAGGCAACTCATAATAAGGGTGGCTCTTCCATTTTCAATGGTTCACTAACAGTTCAGTCCAGTGCAAGGAATGACACTCGATCTCCCAAGGGATATCTGGCATCTCCGAAGAGATGAAGGCAATGAATCGGAATGAAAGCGTCAGAGAAAGCACAACGTAACCCACCCAGAGCCTGAAGACAGCCCAATGTTTTCAAGCTAAACAACTGAAGATTGGGTCATTAAGCCAGAAAGCTAAGAGTGAAAAGACAAGAAACATAGGAAGGAGAAGGATAAAATACTCATGGCACCTGAGGAGATGCAATCCTTCATTTTTCTACCTATCATTCAGCACGAAAAAGTCTTATATGAGAGCAATTAAAATCAAAAGATTTAATACCACCACAGAATTCTGCAGACAGCACAAGCCACTTTTATTGCTGGGATATCTTTAATTCTATGTCCATGCCTTGGTACTTAAGTATAGAATACCTAAATGCAAGGATGGGCAATGTTCTGTAGCACCAGTTGAATAATTTAATTGGTACAGGAATATAGGAAGGGATATCGTAAAAAATGGTACTACATTAATACCTATACAGAAACCTTTCAAGCATGTAGTGATCAACTGTTGTTAAAGCTCCCAACTCAGTACTATACGCAAAAGTAATACTTTTATGTAAATGACTGTATACATCAACTTCAAATTACTGGAACATATGTATAAATACATACACTACCAGAAGATTTCATCTCATGAATACGTATCCATAAGAATAGCTTTAGAAATGAAATCTATTAGAGATGTGTGATTTCAGATATTTATATGTAGCATTGCCTGTAAGGCTTAATTCGATTGCAGTGTCTGTTTTCACTAAAGACCAATGCTAATTGTGTATGTACTCTCCAGTCTGGCAATGGATTAATTTCATGTGAAATAACACCGCCCTTTGTTTTAAGCCTGCTGCACAGCAGGACAAAAAAGAAAACTAGGCAGTACTAAATAACACTGTGAGAAACAAACTACCTCCTCCTATTCAAATTCTTCCACAGCATTTACAATTTCATAGATACTTAACCAGATTCCTGTACCCCTTAAAGCTGAAGAAGCTTGGACCCAAAAAAATAGATTTAGTCAATCCCTGCATGAAAGCCATTCCACCTTTAACCCCTTCCACAGGCCTTCCTTTTACTTCCTCTCATTCAACTACTTTAAAAACAGAAGAAAAAGACAGGAAGACAGAGTTGTACAAGTGTAAAGATATGGTGAATCCCCATTTTGACATATAACGGTATTTTCTCATTTTCTAGCTGTTCCTACCTAATACTGCCAATGTTTCATTTACCTTTTTGAGGTTTTTTGTTTGGTTGGTGTTGTAGATTTTTTTTTCCTTAAGCTGACATTCCTGGAAAGACACTAGCTAGCTGCCAGCCTATTTCAAGTACGCAAAGTTACCACTATTCTACTCACCATATGCATTTACCTGCACTTTTTAACACCAAATTTTGTTTCCTATCACTCAATGGCACAAGACCCTTGTGCATGTCCTCATTGACAGTTTTTGATTTTACCACACTGAGCAACATAGCACTATACACTAGCCTTATTCTTCGTTCTGTTTTCCCAATTCTTTTACAAATATGCTCTCTACATAAAACCTAGTACTGGTCACTTTTAGATCACACTGTTGATCACATACTCTTAACAGACAGCCAAATACTTCTACCTTGTTAAAAGACTTTTTTTTTTAACCAACTACTTATCTTTTACAGGGCCTTTACTCATCCCATTGCAATTCAAAACCTAGTAAAGGATTTCTGGACCCAAGTAAACTATATGAACTGTAAGATTTTTCTTCATGCTCAGCGACTCATTTGACAAACTCCCGTATCTGTTACTTCCCTCTACAAAAGCTCTGCTGAATTCTTTCCTTGTCATTATTTAGTAGAAACTATAAAAAATAAACAGCCCGTACACACGATTGTCATGTCCAGCATGGGAAACAGGCTAGCTGTTCTCCAGTTCCAGTGATCTCATTTTGAGAGTTGGGTTGCTACCTTCCATTCCTTTGATGTGGAAGAAGTTTTAAACCAACTAATTAAGCCTTACTACCAGTAGTTCAGAAATGTCATATTGAATTCCTGGGTGAATGCTAGCTATTCATTACCATTTGTTACTACTCATCTTCCTTATTTGCTGTAATACTACTTCTATGGCCACATCAGTTTGAGAAAGATACTCCAGGAAGCCCTCTGCAAAGAAACCTTCCAGTGTCTGGACATCCTGTAACACCTCTAAAGACAACAATGCAAAAGAAACTTTGCTTTTATGTTATCTTTTTATATTTTAAGTGCCCCTTCTATATCACCTATTGGCTTTTCATGCAGACAAGTTTCCTGCTTCTGATAGGTTAGAAAGAAAAATATTTTTCTACTTTTTCAGCAAGCTATTTCTCAGCTTGTTTTTTTCTTTAGTATTCTTTTTAAAGAGTTAATTTGCCAGGGTTTGTGCCCCCCCCCCCATCTTACTACTTTTAATAATCTCTACTACTCTGCAGTTATTCAAAACAATTTTGTTTTAACCTTTCTAACTAATCCCTCATTAAAAAAAAAAACCACCAAAAAAACCCAAGACACACAAACCCCACAAAACATTAACCTTCATGGCAGCTGCTAGCTGAAATCTTCCCCAATCCAGAGTGTCCCTGACAAGAAAAAGCTTTTCTCCATATACTTATGACAGAGCATAGTAGCGCATATCCATCACACAAGTTTATATCAGCACAAAAGATGAGGGTAATTGGTTTGGCCCAGAACCTAAAAAATCTTAGAATTATGGTAGATGGTAAGAGTGAAGTAAACTCACACTTAGTAGGCTTATTATTTTTTTTTCAAGATTGCAAATGTTTTTTGGGAGACAGGAAAAAGGATAAAGCAAAAGAAGCTGAATCAAGTTTGTCATAGCTTGACTTCTTTGCCTTTACAACTTCCCAGAAAAGTTAAATTTGGCTGAAGTAAGAAAAAGTGTACAGGATTCCCATTACTGGTATAAGGAGATAAATGAGCTAATTCAGAGTACCCCTTTGCAGAGACGTAAAAAACCCTATACTATACAGGCCAGGTATAAAGCTCTCTGATATCACTGGAAAGGTTATCAAAAACTTTGAGAAGCAGTTCCCCTGAAACATGAAAGAAAGGGCTTATGAAACCTTGCAAGGCATAGCTGCCTACTGTTCACGTGGGTATGTTCTATGGTACAGGCTACACGTACACCAGCAAGTAGTGCAGCCTACCAGGAATGGGTCTGTGATGAGGATGTGACACCCTAATTACAAAGGTGTGTGATGGTGGGGCAGATGTAGAACAGAGGTCTACTGTAGATGACCACTAGTCTAATCCTATGCACTGAATTGCCCATTAGCAGTTAGAGCACACTTTGGGATTAGTTTCACCCAAAGGGACGCTGGTTTGTGTGCTCTAAGAGCACTCTGACACGAGTCAAAGCATGACAAGTGGGGACACTGCTATGTGGGACACTGTTTCTCCTACAGAAGGCTCTGGAGGGGGATCTTATCAATGTACATAAATACCAGAGAGGTTGTAGAGTCTCCATCCTTGGAGATATTCAAAAGCCATCTGGACATGGTCCTGGGCATCGGCTCTAGGTGGCCCTGCTTGAGCAAGGGGTTGGACCAGATGACCTCAAGGGGTCCCTTCCAACCTCAACCCTTCTGTGATTCTGTGAAGAGAAGATCTGACCAAAACTAAAATACTAATGTAAACACATTTGTATAATACATTAACTAGCTACAGACTAATGGAGACACAAAACAGAAGGGAAAGGAAACAAGAACAAGAAATTTCACACACATGATAGCAGCAGCAAAGCTTTTGTTCAAAGAACTGGGGTTTTGGTCATACTTCAGCATCTGACACTTCTGCATCAAGCACCTCTGAAGAGCAAGTACTGGCAAGTGCCACTCTTCAGTTTACAAAAACAATACTGACATCTTTTTAATATGAATTCAGATTAAAAAAATATTTAAACTTGTCAGCCCCATTTGTGTAACAGAATACAGCTATTCATTAAAAGCTGAATAAGGCACTCTAAGAATACTGGACTGCCCCATCTGCAAACCCTTCTTTCCATTCTTTGATGTAGTGAAGTGTTACGCTGCCTTACGTTTCTGTGAGGCCATATGCCAGGTCCAGCATGTCCATCTCTTCATCAGTAATTGCATCTAGTTTCTCAAATATGTGGTCTTCAAAGATTAAATGACAAGTTGAACAGGCTAGTGTTCCTTCACATGCACCTGGGGTGGGGGTGGGAGAGGGGAAAAAAAAAAATAAATATCAAGATAACAGAAAATTTGAGTTTTCAAATTACAGCAGAGTTTCAGAAAAAAAAACCTTCATATATGAAGTGTTTCTCATAGAAGAAGTATCTGTTAATTAGCAAAATTCATGTTTCATATAATCCCCGCATTCATATATCTACTCTGCATTCAACTGTCAATAGTATTTCTACAGTTCCTACAACATTATGATTTACTTGAATGCTGTAGTTAGTTATAATACTTAAATAATTCCCTTTCTACCATTTAAAGAGATAAAGAGTTTTCTACTGTAAGAACACAAAAGCAGACAATACTGTCAATCAACATTACCTAGTTTATTCCCAAAGTTGATCCTTCTAACCCTCTTTCTCCCATGGTTTTGGGGAGGTTTCCTCAAAAAGTTCAACAGAAGACACTTGCTATACAAAACATTCCTCGGAAGTACAGGAAGGAGGGATTTTATACTTGGTATTTCTTCTCCTTCAACAGAACACTAATTCCCAGCAACAAAGGTAGTGAGGCTAGAGAGAGAAGGTTTTCTCTGTGTTAAGAGGCCTACATGCACTAGTAGACAATGCAGCCTGAGCCAAGGATTTAATAATTCGCTAGGGTTAAACAGAACAGGCATCAACTACATCTACCTGCTAGAGCAATTAGGTCATCACAGTAAAAGTCTGAACACTAACAAATTTGACTCTGCATAGGGCTAGCACAGAGTTCTCCACTTTGCTGAAAAAGAAACATGCAACTTCAAGAGGAAGAAAAAGCTGAACTCTTCATACGTGTGTGGAGATTGGGGTTGGGACACACAAACCCCCACCTCTGACTTAAATTTGTAAGAGACAAGCAGGTAAGACATTAGCCCAGTTCAATTTATTTACTCATGTCCAAGGAAAGCAGAACCAAGAGTACTGTGACCACATCACCTTCGTACTCATATGGAAACAAAGGGAAGCAAGGCTGCATGTATAACCACTGCTATGAAAAGAAACAGCGGGATTCATCATCAGACCACAAGAACCATACAGAAAGCACCACGCTGTTACATGTGGTAACGGTATCAACAGCATATATTCAAAGTGAGCATGACACTGTACTAGAAGACTTGATTTTTAAAATTTATCATGTCTTCAAGTACATACAAATGTATATGAAAAAGCAGAGTTTAAATAAAGTACCAAATAATGCAAAATTTGTCGTATCAGCAGTTTAAGCATTTGCGGGGGCGGAAGAGGCAGAAAGAACACTGACCAGTCTATTGGAACAGTGGAAGGTCTTTCTGCAGCTGTAAAGCTAGGAGTAGCAAACAAATCGAGTGCAGCTGAATCATTCAACAGTTTAAGTCTTTACACAGATATTTTATTATTATTACTGCACATGGGATGCCCTCTAGTGACAGTAAACAGGTAAGACTTACATTTTACATTCTTTCCCTCTTACTTTTTTTCCTAAACAAAGAACATACTTTTTACATATTTTACTGTATTATTTCTCTGCCCTAGTATGATGTTTCATTAGCAAATGATTATTGAAACAGGACTAGCATATGCTATAATTAGAGATTGTTACAGTATCTCCAATTTTTAGTTTGGCTTCTCTTTATTCACAGCACTATCTTCCCCTCCCCCACTTTACCACAATGCTTTAACACATTAACATTTACACAAACTGAGAGAATATTTACTGTACATACAAGTAGACTAGCCATAAACCTATACATTTGATAAGCAATACATAAAGCTAGTTATCCCAATGCACTAGATTTGAGACAATTCTTCTTCCCCAAATGTATGCAACTCTAGACATGAGTTGCCTCAGACATAAGATTTTATTACTAACAGTGAAATTTATAAGCACTTAAATAAAAACACACCTCAGATTGCAACCTGTGCTTCACTAGCCTACTTATTTTTTTCCTCTAATTGCTCCATGCTATGCATTCACTCATGCAAATTGTACTTCCACTTTCTGCTTTAGTTTGTACTATTAATTCTTAAGCTCATGTTCATGTAAATACCTGTCCTGAGGTATTTAATTGCCATTACCAAATACCACTGCTTTGCATGGGCAGAATCCTACAGCTTCAGTGGAACCAACAAGGGAAAGTACAAAAGTCTGAAGGAATAGGGAGGTCTTATAACTTCTTCCTGTTTTGAATTTAAACAGAACTTGTACAGTTAGAATTTCACTGGGGCATTGGTCTCCTTTATTCCAGTCCTTTAATAAGAATTAAACTCTTTGCTCTTCCCTGCTACCTGATAATGGATTTGGTTGTTTCTTTCACTTTGCACTCACGTACTACAGCAATTTGTGCTACAAAAAGCCTGATAATAAATTGAGACAGCATAGCAATACTGAAGTAACCAGACACTGTTAGAAATACACCAGTTTTTGTGTTGCCTCCAGAACCTTTCAGGTCAGAAGAGTCTGCAGATGGCATCTTTCAGATTCCACCTTGACAGCACTCTGTCTGCATTCCCCTTCTTTAGCATTCAAGCAAGGCTCACCCCAAATATTTTTTTAGGAGTTGACACAAAAATATTCTATGCATCTGCAGGAAAAAATCCAGGTGAAATACAGCTAGGTTTTATAAATAAATTCATAAATAAATATTAATTTATGGTTGGACTTGATGATC
>VZTL01026188.1:0-13449 GCA_013400535.1 Scopus umbretta
CAGCCAAAACCAGGACAAACACTATGCTCATTTCTGTGTAAAGTACTTTTATTGTTGCTGATGCTATGTTTGGCACAGCCGTTTTTGTTGCAGCTAGACTTCTTCAGCATTGGTTTTCATTTCATAGATTTGAACAAACTGGGCCAAAATTTATGTGAATGTTTGGGTTATACAGTGTCCACTCTAGTAGATTCTGTTTGGCATCCTTTTTTGGGGTTTTATAGTTTAAAATATTTTTTTAAAAAACTTTCCTAGTTTTAACTGAAGCTATATGTTTAATTAAAAAGAAGGTTCTCGGGCCAACAGCAGAAACATCCCATTTTATCGTTTTTATTCATATTTAGTATAAAATCTTGTAAGTTCTCTCTCCAGATAAAAAACTCTAAGTTTTAATATTGATGGGGGCGGAAGAGAGACACATAGAAGTAATGCGTTCTTAAGAATGTCATCTAATTGTAAGAGAAGGGTTAATAGAATTGGCTGGCTTTATTGTTGATATTTGTGTAGTCTGTTTTTATGTTCATTCTATTCGGGACTTCAACAAATTAATGTTTCTTTATAAAAGTTAGTTCATTTTTGAGGTCAATGTCAGGAAATAACTCAGAACATGTTCTGTTTACAAGAAAGCAAACTATTTAATAACCATTGGCATGCTGCTGACTAGAAGGTTCATCACTTGTCGTTAGCCAGTTCTGTAGGCTTTATGTGGTATGTTTAAAAGAGAGATAACTGTGTTTTCAATGATTTACTCTGGTAAGATAAAGTGTAGAAAGTTAACTGTTGCCTATTGCTATCGCCTCAGTTCTCTGGTTCCGTCTTGCAGTTTGCAAGAGTATTGTTTTCTTTTTCTCGATGACCAGCTCACAGCACGTGATCAAGTTCCCGGCATAAAGGTGACCATGTCAGAAAAGTTGTGGGTGACAAAAAAAACAGTTTGAACAGGCAAACTGTGACCACTGGAAATTGTAGTTCCAGTTCTATAGCCGGACTGACATCTAGACAGACAGGGCTCAAACAAGTCTACAGAAGTTAGATGCTACTTTGCTAGCAGTTTTCCTCATGAACCCAATGTTTCTGTCCTGTTCAGAAAGCTGTACAGAAGAGTATGGCTGACAAATAAGCAAGACTGTCAACTCAAAGGTACTTGAGCGAGCACATTGCCGCTTCTTGTCTAATACTGCCACTGAAGCTTAAATGAAATGCTGAACTGTGCTTGCATAAAATGACAGAAAACTTGTATTTCTCTATTTCAAATTACTTGTTTTGAAGCCAGTTTTTTTTTTTTTCCTCTCCACTACAATGTCTGAGAAGTGTTAATTGCGCTTCTTGTGTAGATGATGAAATATGTTTCTTTTATACTTACTAAAAAAGGTAGTGGTAGTAGGTCAAATAATATTACAAAACTTTAGAATTTGTTTGTTCAGTCTTAAATTATTGCCCTTGTGCCTACCTGTCGGCTTCTAGTTGTATAGTTGCATTACCGTTTTGTTCCATTCAGAATAATGCTTAAAATTGCTTTTGGGAGTAATCGAGTTTTAGCAATGAAAGACTCACACTACAAATATTGTGCGTGTGGAATGAATGGAGTATTATTATACTGCATGTGGAATAAACGTGGTATTCCCTGTCGCATTCAATTTTATTATAAGGTAATTCTTGCCTAGAAATTTCAAATTGTTTTTAAGTGTCACTGTTCAAGTGACAATAAGTAAATAAGTAAATGAGAATGTTACTGTGTGATCTTTTTTCTAGACTATTTGGAACTATAAGGTAATGCATCATGGACTTCTTTAGGCAAGAATACAGTTCCAAATAATTATTGCTTCATAGCGTTCTTGGTGTTCTGGTGGTGACTGGTGTGTTTCAGTTAGTGAGGATCAGTATCTGTGAGATATTGCTGGTACGCTTCTTAGGAAGAAAGAGTCCTTTGTATTGCTATTAATCAAAATATCAGACAATATCTAAGTGCAGGCTGAAGCAAACTTTGCTGAGATGATTGGTGAGAGTGTTCGGTAGGCACTTATATTTTTAAAACATAGAATCTGTCATATTGCAGATTATCTAAAAGTAAAAAGTTTTCTAGTATACTTAATGATTCTTCTATTTTGGTGAAAGTGAAGCTAAATACTGAGGTTACTTGATGGCAAAAGGGAGTAGTTTTATGTATGCTTCAAAATTCATATTAGAAAGAAGTGTGAGGGTGTAATAGTATATAATATCTAGGAGTTCAGTCTCATATTGTAAACCTTTGTTTCTTAAGAGATTCCCTGGGAAATACCTTTTTAATGTCACAATCCAAATACAGCAGAAAGGGTAAAGGAAGCTTATTAAATGTATTTATAACAAAGTTTATTGTGAATGACAGTTATTGCTGTGCTACAAGCAAATTTAATTGTAAGTTAAAAAATATTGTTCTTGTTGCCAGTTTGCTTTTTATTCCATGCAAAATGAAATTTAATTTCCAAAGCAGTTGTTTTCGCTTCTCAGCAGACAGTGCTACATGAGAAAAAAGTGTCAAGGCTGTTATTTACCATTAGGCAGAGTTCTTTCACTCTGGATAACAATTTTATGCAATAAATTGTTATGATTCAAAATGCATGTAGCTAAATTTTAGTAAATATGCAGTAAATTTTAAGTGCTTTTCTACTATCTGTATGTGTTTTCTACTATTTTGTATGTGCTTCCTTGATTCTGATTTGGGAAAGGAAAAAAAAAAAAGTGTGATCTTGAATTTAAGCATGTTCTTCCTGATTATAGGACATGAGGAATTAACTATGATCAAATGCTTGAGTTCTTAGGCTACCATATATATATATTTATTATAATTTGATTCAGTGCTGGAGTTCATTCCAGAATTGCCTACATTTCTCTAGATCCAAACAAAAAAAAAAAAAAAGTGTAGGATGTATTGGACCTAGAGTACCTACCCTGGGGAAGCAAAGTGGCTTGGCTGTGAAATGACTGTTGTACTGTGCTGCTTCAGTTAATACGTATGGGAAGGTATGAGCGTCCTACAGTGATCAGTCCTTGGTTAACTCGTAATTCTAAGGCAGCCCTTTAAGTGAACTGATTGAAACTAAAGTAGAAAAATTTTATTATTTCTGCACTTCTGAGTGCTTTGTTTTGAGTAACTTACTGGATCCTTTATCAGTTTGTTTTGCTCTAAGGCATGAGGAAAAGGATTTTTTTTTTTTTCCCCATACCCTTCAAAGGAATTAATAACCATAAATGATCTAGAAAATGGTTTTTGGTTCCTAAATAAAAGTAGTTAACTTGAAAAGAGTGGACCAAAAGTTTTGATTTGGGTATTAGCCAAATTAATCTCTTACTTATTTTAAGAAATTCTCTGACAGTAGAATGGCTTAAAGCATATTCACATTTATACTACAGTTCTCACATGATGGAATTAAATCAATTTTACATCAGGGTAATAAATATATAGGTAAAGGTCATATATAGCCTTAAGTAATTAAAATTTTCTCTGCCAATGGGGAGTAGTAAATAATGTGTGTAATCATCTATGATTGTCATAGTGGGGAAAGAAGGGACAATAAGAAATGAAGATGGTAAAACAGGTGCATTACAAGAAATAATTTTGAATCATTTTAACAGCATTAAGGACCTTATTCGACTTCTGAAACCAAATATTTCTGTATATTATGAAATAAATAAAACATAACCAAATGTCGATTCCAGTGATTTCATTCTCTTGCAGGTTGCTGCTGTTGTCACAACTTGTAAAGAAAGAGGAGAAAGTGCATCAACTATGAACAGATGTTTTAATGCAGTTTTAGAAATTCATCTTTTTATTGTTGGTGGTGACTAGTAATTTGTATTATTTGAGAATGCTCTGTTTTCTGTTTGCAATTTATTAATCAACAATTTTATTTTACAGAGTTTAGCAAAACACAACAGGAGTAACATCGGCACGGAAGGTGGCCCTCCCCCTTTTGTACCTTTTGGGCAGGTATAGTGTACTTCCCTTTGTCATTTCATAAAAAAACCCTGTATCGTGATATGTAGGGGAACTGATTCCAGTTTGATAAAGACTATTAAAAAAATTTAGATCATGATGACTTGGATTGAAAAAACGTGCCTATTTGAAAAACCTTGCATTGATTCTGTCACTTTCTTGTGCCAATTTGTAGTGAATGTTTTTCCTCTCAATTTCAAACGTAAAATTTTATTTAGTATGTGGAGCCTTTGATTCTTCCGGTTAGGTCTTGTAGGCACTAACATAGTCCCTTCTTAAACACCAAAGGTATTTACAAGAATCGTATTAGCTATATCGTGAACTAAGCTTAAAATGTAAAAGTCATTCTTTTTGGCCTTTCTAGTGAACCAGAGGAGTGTGCTTTCAGCAGACACCTAGATGTCCTAGGTGTAGATTTTTGCGATCGTATTCTTTAGATAAAATTGTGCTACTCTAATGGAGTTATACTTTATTTTTTTTCAAATGAGAGTAGGCAGAAGAGTTAATTAAAACTTCCTTTTGCATTTTCAGAAATGTGCATCTCATGTGCAAGTGGATAGCAGAGAGCTGGATCGCAGAAAGACTCTGCAAATGACAAATACTGTAAAAACTGTTGTGGACAATGATGAATTTGAAAAGCAGAGAACAGCTGCTATCGCAGAAGTAGCAAAGAGCAAGGAGGTTAGAATGCATGTGTTGCAGCATTTTACTTACTGTGATTATCTTTTCTTGTTATTTTAAGTATTTCCCTCTTAAATGACAAATGCTTTCTGATGTTTGACTGCTTATAATTCTACTCATGTATCTTTAAAATGAAGAATCAAAAATAGAGCGTCCTTTTGGATTGATGGGTATGTTCTTATTTTAATAAAGCTAATAAATGTATCGTAGTGTTTTATTGTAGATATGATTTTGATTTGATACCACTATTTAAAAATGGTTTTTTTTTACAGTTTAGCTAACAAAATTTAAGTAGTAAATACAAGTTACCAGTTTTTGTCTGCTTCTTTCAGTTCTCAAAACCGCATGACTCCCTGCATTCAGTCTGAAAGAAAAGCTAGGAAGTTTAGTTCTAATATGTCAGATCTTTATGTCCTCTCCTGGTTTTCCTTTTAGTTTATTTTTCAAATTTGTTTGGTAAGTCGTAAAAACTAGAATTATATACCCTTTTTACAGCCTCATTTGGGCATAGGGGAAAAAATTACCGACCTAATAAATTCGTCTTTTACGTGTGTATAAATCAGTGCTTTATTTGTTGATGCAAAGCATAATCATAAAAAATACAGCTGCATCAACTTTACTGCACTTTTTCTACTAGCTAAATATTAAGGCTTATTTTCATAAGTTCTGTTTACTGAAATGTTATTTTTGTGCTTATCTAAAGACCAAGACGTTTGGAGGAGGTGGTGGTAGTAGCAGAAGTAATCTCAGTGTGAGTGCTGGAGGGAATCGAAACAGGGAACTGTTCCAGAAAGAGAAGATAACAAAACCTGAGGGAAAGAATGAAGGTGTCTATCGAGAACTGGTAAGGTGGAAGATTTAAATGGAACCTTAAACATATACTGTAAAAAAAAAAGAACAAACGTAACAAAAATATAACCAAAAGACCCTGAGGAATTAATTGCTTTCCTTTCAATGTATTTTGAAGTCTGTTTAGAATACTTAGGGTGCTTTTGTACCTTGCTGAGATAGTTATGAGTTTCAATGTCATTTTTGTTAGAGGAAAAAAAAAGGTAAAAAAAAAAAAAAAAGTCTGTTGTTTTTCCCAGTAAAATTTTAAACCAAGTCCTCACAAAAGAAAAGTAGTAGTATATGTGGTATAGGACATTACAGTATAGTTTTATTTTCTGGTTTAAATAAGCTTAAGAGTTTTGCATGTTAACATTTATTAATTCATTTGAGTCAGGGAGACTTTCATTCTTCAAATTCAACACATTAAATAATATCTTAACATAGCTTTTCTTCTGAATCGGTATTTATTTTAAGAATCTGTTTTAAACTATTTCTTTGACATTGAGAAGACTGAGTGGTACTCTGGAATTTAAAATAACAAAGTAGAAATCGTATTGTTGTGACATGGGAAAGTCATGCTTAGATGGTCACAAGTAATGTTTCCTTTTAAGTAAGGTGGGTTACCATTGGAGAATCTGAACTGTGCCCCTTAATCCAAAACATCACCTTCCAATGTATTTCACAACTTTATACTTACTGGGAAGTGTTCTTTGGGCTCACTACATTGAATTAAGTGGGTATAAGATGAGCAACCATTGAAGCTTCTGTTTTGATTACTTCAAGAATCTAAAAGTTTATGATGGAGGAAGTATTCGTTGTCAAGAACAACTCTGGAGAGGAATTTCCAAGAATGCAGTAACAACTAATGATTCTCATTTGAGTGATGAAAGCAGACTGAAAGAGGCATCTCAACAACGTAGTAACTCAGTGAACCAGAATTAAAATATTGATTATAAATATCACGTGTTTATTGTTGAATATTCTCCGCCTTATTTATTTTTACCAGAGATTTAACAATGAGAAGAAAAGAGATTTAGGAACAGTAACTGTTACAATTTTATTTGTATAGTATGTGTTGTCATCTCGCAGCAAGGAGAGCGTCCAGCAGTGCTGCCTTCAGCACTGTGCTCAGAAGTGTCAGTATAGAATTGTAGAAACACAGGCTGAGGGGGCCTCAAGAGGTCATTTAGTCATCCCTCTGCCTGGTGTAGCACCAATGGTACACCTTGTTATTGCTAACAACTGTGTCTCCACCTAAACAGGCTTGGAAAAAAAAAAAACCAGGCAGACAAAAACTCCAACAAAAAGAAACCCTACAAAATTGAAATCGGGTAACTGTTTAAGGCATTGTGTTCTCTATTTTCTATGAACTGCAAGAAATTTGTCTTGCATTGCACCGTAAAGTGGCAGTACTTCCAACTTATGGAAACTTAGCATTATGTCATTTAGCATATCTAGGTGCTGTTAGAAGAAGCAAATATGAACCCACTAAGCCTATATAAAAAGCTGCCTTTGTTTATAAGTATTGATTTTTAGATCTTAAAGCAATGTGTAATGAATTTGTTTCGTCTTTTTAGAATTGTGACATCAAGTAGGTTTGATTGTTGACTTTCACGGATGTTGTTGACTTCTGTGTATATTTAGAAACGGCTAAAGGTTTTTAATCCATCTGGTGTGTTACCTTCCAAGAAACCCAAAGCACTGTGTCTTTACCTACAAAACAGGAAACAAAGACATAATTTTTCCTGTGTATTGGTAGACAGACAATAAATTGTAGAGGTCAGTCATCCTCCTCTTAATAGTCCTTGTAGGATATGTCCTACAATTTTCTTTGTCTTTGCAGTTTTGTATAGGAGAAGCAAGATTTGTGCTGTGTACATGAAGTTGAAGGGAGAGTTTCTGACATGCAGAGATACTTAAGATACTACCTCCTTTCTCATACAGTCTTTATATCTGGGAAATTGCCATTCCCTTGGGTCTTAAATTGCGACCTATCCAAGACTTTTTTTTTAATACCTGAGAGTACAGGTATTGTATATTTGAATCTTCATTTCCTGCTGGTCTTCGAACATAGCTGTCATGCACAGAATTTCAACCATTGAAAGGAGATGATGCAGCAGTAATGGCTAGAAGTTCTCTTCTCATCCAAACCAACTGCTTACCTACAAAGGGGAGAAGAGTGAAGCAGTTTTGCTGAGGAAGTATTTCTCTCTGTTGGACCCTTGTTGCCATGCAGAAGAATCTAGAAAAATGGCCTAGAGGAGGAACTATTATATTCTGTCATTAAAACGAAGACATTATTTAGGCAACTTGGAATCATTCTCCCACTTGAGTTTGACTTCCTGTAGGCACTGAGGTCATGTTTCTGCCCCATTTGTCTTCAAAGACCTTTTAAATTGCTATTCATTTACTTAGTCTTTGGACAGTTCAGTTAAGAGTATTGTTGAGTTTGGAAGTGAAGAAGGCTACGTGAAAACATTAGGGTTAACACTGCTGAGCATGTATGGAGTTGTAGCCAAGCCCTGCAAAGTCATGTCTTGCCCATTACAGTGTGTTTTGCGTAGCTAAGAATACTTACGAAAGCTATTTGAGTTGTTATATCTTCTGGTTTGCTGTGTTGAGGTATCTCTGTATTGAGATAGCAACTACAAACACTGATTTTGTGTCTCTGCCTCCTAAAGGAGACCTGCTCATATCTATTGTCCCAGAGCACAGTGCGTAGCTGGAATTCAGACAAAAAGTGAATGCATTAAAATAGTAGGATAAGCGAGGAGTGGAGAAATTACATCATAAGACTGTGGAAAGCAGGGGAGAGGAAGGGTTAAATGTTGTTTGTCATAGAACTCTCATACAGTTGTAATTTAAATCATTCTAGCAATAAAAATTCATGTTCTTTTAAGCAGTGGGAGAAAGAGGGGCTCTAGTGTATCTTAAAAGTTAGATTCTGTTGGGTGTTTGGGGGGGGAGTTTGTTTTTTTTTTTTTTTGGTTGGTTGATTTGGTTTGGTTTTTTTTGGAGGATCACAGTATGGCTATTTTGTAACCTGTAGACAAAATGTTAAGACTCCAGTTAAGAATGTATTTGGTTACAGCTGTTGCGTTAGTGGATAAGTGGCACGGTTTTCATTGGGTATGGAATGAGGAAGGACAGAGGGCCTAGTCCCATTTCATGTTTAGTCCATGTAGGTCTGTCTGCGCTGGAAGAGGCAGTTCTCACTTGAGTGCTTTAAAGCACAGTGGAGATGTAAAGTTACTTTCTGTAATTAATGCTCGGTGATTCCCGCTTTGCCTTTTTGTCATCATGCTCTATACAGTTCAGGATAAGAAAGCCTGTATTTCTCCAGAAGTAGATTGTATTTCTTTGCTTTCTTCTACAGAACCTTTATCAATTGTATTTTCTCCATGTTCTAAGAAGTGTATAACTGGGTTTTGAATTGTCAGTAAAAGTTGTAAAAGGGTTCAAACAGGAAAAAAAATGGCTAGTTTTTATACCAATATTACTTTGAGAGAGTCCTTTTAGTTTTTCACCTCCGAGAAAGTATATTAGTCTGTTTTACTATTACAGCAAAGGAAGAGGTAGACTAGGGGAATTTGTGCTTGAAACTGCATAATACTGGAACTGAAAGCTGATGAATTAAAAATCATCATCATTATACTAATATTAAAAAAACACCCTACTAGCCAATCATTTGGACATAAGAGAGATTGTATGTGAAGATTTTATATAAAACTGAAATATTTATCATCAGGGAAATAAGAAATAGTGTTTCAATTAAATATTAATGAAAAAATAAAGTAAAATCTGGTGTTTTTATGGAGTCTCTGTTGTATCTTATGATTAGTTCTTGAATACCTTTTATTTCAGGTTGATGAAAAGGCTCTAAAACACATAACAGAGATGGGTTTCAGCAAAGAAGCAGCAAGACAGGCACTTATGGATAACAGTAACAGCCTAGAGGCAGCATTAAATTTTCTTCTGAACAGCAGTAAACAGAAACCTATTCAGGGACCACCACCTAGAGGTAAAACTTGTAAAGAAATGCTTTAAACCATGTTTACGAGCAAAGAAATTTGGTGGATTACTGATGTAGTTATAGAAGGGTATATATGCATGTTTTTTTTCCTGTGAATTAGAATGCATTGCAAACCTGAAAGCAAATACTTAGAAAAGGCATCTGTATATTGTACTGTTGTCAGAATTTTTGATTTCGAAATCACAGATTTCAATATCCTTAAATGGAAACTATCTGTATCTATTTTGTCCATGATAGAATTTTTTAAAGATAGAAAATGCAAACATTTTAGAAATAATAATAAAAAAAAAGTGTGTACACATTTTTTTTTTTTGTAATTTATTCCCCGCTCACAAATAACTTCTGATGTTTACAGGTAAAGGGAAGGGCCGCGGCCGAATAAGACCCGAAGATGAAGAAGAGCTAGGAAATGCCAGACCATCTGCACCAAGCACACTGTTTGATTTCTTGGAATCCAAAATGGGTACCCTAACAGTAGAGGGTAAGTTATTGATATTAATGTGTCTGGAACCAATATTGGACAGTGTTGGTGGAATTCTTTTTCCTAACTTTGTCATCTAAAAGGTGGTTCCTAGAACTTCTTTCACAGTCAGCCATAAAATAAAAACAAGGAGTGCTTGAGAGCTATTCCTCTGCTTTTGAAGAAAGATCAAATAAATCCCACTGTGGTGGTTTGTACTTCCGTCTTGATTATGGAAGATGTTAGGGTGTTTGTTTCAGGCTTAGACGTCTAACAGTCAGTAGTTTTGAAATAAGGTGACATAAATCCCAGTTTATTAATCTGATTTGATCAAGGCTCTTGCAACTTTGTTCATTGTTGTTCAGAAGTAAGTAAAGAAAAAAGACATAACCGCAGTCGTCCTTCCTCAGTTTATAAACAGCACATTTTGCATGCTGCCCAGCTGAGAGTTTAGTAGTTGTGGTAAGCTTAACTGTTTTTATATTCTCTCTATCTGGAGGGACAAAAAAAATTCTTTTTCGCTGCTGTAAAATCCTAAACATCTATTTTCTCCAGCTTTTCCTGTTGTAATAACTGTAAGGACTGAGAGGAAGGATTTTAGAAAGAGGGGAGTCAAATATTCTGTCAGATTTAATGCAAAAGTTCAGGGCTTTTTCTTTAATGTCTTTTTCATTGCTTTGCATCTTAAGAAGCCATACAAGAATGTAGTCTATGCATCAGGATATCTGTTTAGGTCTCAATCATTCAATACTTTGGAAACTTTTAACAGACAGATACACTAAAAGTAGGAAGAGGAAACTCCATACATCCCGAGGTCTCTAGAGGCTGCTGTAATATTGAAGTAAAACTCTTGGTAAGCTGAGTAATAAATGGAGATCATTTTTCTTTTGGGTATGGCCTTGGAGGTGTTTCAGTGGCAAACATGAAATGAAAATATCTGCTTCCATTATTTAACATGAAGGTTTTGTGATGGAGTTGTAATTTTTTTTCTCCCTGTAAAATGACACTTTTCATAAAGGGTGAAAAAAAGCTCATACTAGTTTATATGAGCTGTTCGATATTTTGGAGTTTTCTAAGGAATGAGTGCATTTAAGGAGTGACTGCATTTATATGTAGTTATGTTTTTTAACTTAAAGTTAGTTAAGTTCCAAAATAGTCTTTGTCGACTGTTAATAACGGACTCTTGTTTTGTGTATTTTCACTGGATTTGGGATTAAAAAAAAAAAAAAGAAGAGAGAGAGATAATATGGAAAAATGGAAAAAGTGGAAAACAAGCTTGTAGTAAATGAAAGTGAACAGGTTGCCCTCTCAGGAAAGGTATGAATGGCTTTAATGTCAGCAGGGACCTGCATCTGAAATACAGGTAGAACACCCCTGGTTAGTCAAGTGAGTGACCTTTTGTTGAATGTATTGATTTTGTTTGTAGCTTTTATGTGTGAAAAATACATAAATACTTATCTTTTTTTTTGCTGTAGCAGTGAATTTAAGGTTAGTTGTGTTTGAGTGTCATTATTGAATTAGAAACGAAAACAGGAAGCCATGTATACTCTGTCAGTGCATCAAAACCTGGAATGGTGCATCAAAAGCAAGGTTTCTGTGAGAATTATTAAGACTGTCTGCTTTCCGTTAAATACATGGCATATTTTTTTTAAGAGTTATTGTTAGATCTTTCAGGTGTTTGAAGCTGTGAACGTTTACAGCTGCTACTTGCATAAGCAGTGCAAGTAAGCATTTTGCATTAATGTGTTTGAATATTTTTTGCAGCCTGTAGCAACTAAAAGTCAGCATATTCAGGTGGAAGGAAGCACAGCAGTCTAGAAATTGAGTTCTTGGAGCTGTACAGAGAATGCCTTTATCCAAAAAAGAGGAAGCAGCAGCAAAGAAAAAGGATACACGTTTTGTCATAGAAAACTTGGCTCAACAGATGGGCTCACGAGTTAGTGAGCCTGCTAGCAAACCCGGGGGTGTCCTGCTGCTGCTGGTAGAATTAGATGCACTGTGAGCCATTTTATTGTTCACTAAATGTTTTTATGGCATGCTAAGTTTTAACTATGAACAGAAAGGCATTTGCTTGTAAATGTGATAGCTTATAGTTCTTTTGATAGCAAATACAAAAATGCTGCTGTACCTAGGTTGAGTCGCATTGCAACAGTGTCTTTTTTGGCCTGCAAAACAAGTGATTTTAAATAGCTAAATATAATTTTATATTTTAGTTAGGTCTAGTCTTACTAAAACAGTTTGTAGAAGGTGAACAAAAAAGTTATAGACTTCGTTTTCTGATGTATGTTGTTTATAGTTTAGGGTGAGTAGCCACACGTTTGTGGCTTTCCTTATGAAAGGAAGCTAGTTGTAGATCGAATGTTTCTATTGTGAGTCTTCACTGTTTTTGTCAGAAATTTAAAATATTTAAAGAAAATACCTTTCAAATACATGAGCATTCTGCTTTAGCTGATACAATTTTGTAAACTGTTCAGGTAATGAATATAATCGCATTTTAAGAGCATATGTAGGGAATTATGCTTGAGAGAGATCTTTTGGCAACTCATTTTGTTTACCGCAGATGAGTTAGATTTTTACAGTGAAATGAAAACTGTTGTAATGCTTTTCTCTCACATTACAAACATTGATTTTTCTTTGAATAAGTTTTGTGCTTATATTGAGATATTAGAGAAAGCTTTTATGTGTGACTGACAGACATTTAAAGGAAAAATACTAGAAATAATCCCAGTGGGATATATGCCTTTCTTATTGTCAGTAATTTTAGAGTAAGTAACAGTAATTTAGCAAGAATTGCAAAATGACTGAATTGCTTGTTTTAAAACGATATCACTGATTGATAGTGTTTTCTTAGGGGGTTTTACGATCCTTTCAGTTTAGTACATGTATGTAGGCAACATACTGTAGTGTAATAAAGCACAGTGTTATGTGAATAAAAAAAAAAACAGTTCTACTGGCATACATACTTCTGGTTATAGTCCTCAATATTGTGTTTTAAAGATAAATACTCTTTGCTTTTGTGTATTTTTTTCCCTCATAAATAATAAAAAAAAGATTCCATAAATGTCACAAGAAGAAAAACATAATTCTATGAAAACTTTCTAAAGGCCTTTTACTCCTTCAGTTGCCAAAATGTCTGGCGTATTTCCTAACATGACGCTCAGGGGTTTGGGTTTTGTGTGTTTTAACACTATGTTGGGGTTCTTTTACCATTCTCTGAGTAGTCAATATGCAATCTGATCTATTATTCCTGAGTCATGCTGTCCTGGTTTTGGCTGGGATAGAGTTCATTTTCTTCCTAGTAGCTGCCATAGTGCTGTGTTTCGGATTTAGGATGAGAACAATGCTGATAATGCCCTGATGGTTTAGTTGTTGCTCAGTAGTGGTT
Source organism: Scopus umbretta (assembly GCA_013400535.1). Lineage (NCBI taxonomy): Eukaryota > Metazoa > Chordata > Aves > Pelecaniformes > Scopidae > Scopus > Scopus umbretta. The sequence continues at coordinate 13,364 of VZTL01026188.1, forward strand.
ACACTAGTCAAGGACTTTTCAGCTTCCCATGCTCTGCCAGGGGCACAAGAAGCTGGGAGGGGGCACAGGCAGGACAGCTGACCCAA
>VZTL01026190.1:711-11371 GCA_013400535.1 Scopus umbretta
TTTTTTTTATTTTCAGAAGGGTGGGGACTGTTTTGTTCCTTTCTCCTCTTCTCCTCCTCCAAAGATGGGCTGAAACTTGACCTCCTGATTGTTCATCCCAGACACTCTCAGGAAAGCTGAGTGGTAAATGAGGTTCCAAATGCAGGAAGAGATTACTGTATTTTTCTTTTCCTTTTTAAAACCCTGAATAGATGAAAATAGATGGTAATCAACAAACCTGTGGCTAGAGGAAAAATCCCTTTAACTCACATTTTACTTCAATTACATTCAGGACAAAGAAACACATTGCACCATGTGCATGAATAGATGCTTTATTATTCAAAACAAGCTTCAAAGAGCATTACGTCCCCTATAGAAAATATGCAATCAGTGTTTAATTCAATGGTAGGATGCAAATTTAAATTCCCATAAGGGTAAGACTGTTAATGCCATTTAAATTGGTTGTAAATTACAGATAATACGCTTGAGACTCGAATACAGATTAGCAGAGTGTTGCTTTATGAATCCATCCCTACTTTGAACTTATGGTGTATTTATTTATGGACAATAGGACAATGCAGGCCTATATTTTATTATCATCTGACACAATATATATGGAGAAAAAAAACCCAGTTTGCTTTTAAAATACAGAAGCTGCTAGCTCCAGTCCAATGAAGACCAGTTTTGTGGAGATGCTCTTTGGTTGCAACCATGCCTTTTCTCCTCTCTGTCCGCTCCAGTGTTACGTGTTTCTACAGCTTTTGAATCACACAGAAATAGCCCGGAGGAATCACCATTTCCCTGTTTGATTTGCAGCCAAGGGGAAATCCTGGCTGCTTAGTGTAACCCATTAGTTTGCATGTGCTTGGGACACCAGCCCCTTGCAGGGTTTGGGGGCTGCCGCTCTTTGCTGGGGTCGGTACCTTGGTTGTTTCACTGTAGCTAGTCTGGTGTGTCCCTCCCCGTGGCCACGGCTGCCAAGCAAGGAGCCCAAGATCTCAGAAAGAGATTTTAGGGTATTTTTTTGTTTCCAGAGAAAACAAAGTTCTGTGGCTTCATCCTTTGTGTACCAGAAAAAAAAAAAAAACCATTAAAAATAACTGATGCACTTTAAGACTAGGGTGTTTAAAATAAGCAGTGTGTCTCACGTGATATCACGTCTGTTTGCTGTTACTTTCTGCAGCGTATTTTTTGTCCATTCTTCTGTTGCATCTGTAAAAGAAAATAACTTGTAGAACCAAGAATTTTTATTTTGCAAAAAACAACTAACTGGTCATTCAAGAAGCAGCTCTGCAAACCACTGAGGGTATGAATGAGCCCAGCTGGTATGGATCCCATTAGGGCCACGCTAGCAATGTTTTGCTGGGCTGTGTCACGAGAAATTTTGCAGCACATTTCTTCAGATCTGAAGCACATTTTGTACATCCCCAGGTGTATTGGTATTGCATCAATACATTACAAACTGAGTAAAAATATTTCATGTAGCACAAGTACCGCACTTTGTGGTGAATTTCTTTCAAGGCAGCATGGCTTGTCTACTGAGGGTCATGGAAATGTGGCTATTGATCTCAAACACTATTTTACAGAGTGGCTTTTACTTTGGACATATATGTGTGGGTGGGTGGGAGGGTGGAGAGGCAGAACCCACCTCTATTGTTTCTGAGTCTTCCAGCTCCATCATGGGAAATGCCCATTTCAGAATTTCCTGGAGTTTACAAACCACTTGCATATTCATCCTAAGCTGGCTGCGAAGAAAAGAACCATTTATCCACCTTACTTTCCTCCTACTGTCTTCAGGCCCATCCGATTCTCTAATACAGGTGAAGCACCGGAGCTCCTTGTACTTTTCTGTCATCCTAAGGAGCTCATTGCCATCAGAAGGCTCTTCTTAAAGAGGATATGAAGGCTCTTCTTCTCATGTGTACACCAACCAGCTCATGCTGCTGCAGCCTGCACTGGGAAAGCACTTTTCAACTCCTCCGGAGGTCTGGGCACCAGAAGTGGATGCAGTGTTACGGCAATGCTCTCACAGAAAGATAATGTCATTGCATGCAGGGATGATACCATTTCTCTATTTCTACTTGCTCAGATACTCTTGAAACCTGCTTGTTCCTCTGGCTAAATCTTTATACTGGAAGCAACATATCAGGTAATCTATCTCAAATGACTTCCAGGCCTGTTTTAGGTCACCGATTTCCAGAATACAACCCCCACACTTCTGATCTGCTCAATTTATTTCTAAATTCATAACTGCACCTACACCTACATGAAAATGCATGTGGTTTACATCAGCCATTGTCACCAGAGATGCAGGTCTTTCTGTCCATGTTATAAAACCTATATTAAATAGCATTAGATCAAGAATAGGCTCCCATCGGACTCCACTACAACCACTCTGATTGGGATTAACCTTCCCTGCTTCCAATTTTTTTCAGTCTCTCAGTTCACTGGTTTGTCATTCTTTGAATAGGAGCTGCAATGGTTTTGTTTAGTGTTCTTATTTCTCAAAACACGAAAATGTAGGTACTTTATGGCAAGTCCATCTTTTGTATCCTACGTAGTTGTGATTTCATGAAAAACATGCTATTGAATATATTTGACAAAACCTGTTTTCCATAAAGATATGTGATTGGCATTACTTATGCTCTCTTCTTTCCATTTTGTTATGGACTGCGTCCCCTATCAGCCTGTCCCTTGGCTATGCCTGGGATCAATGTCAAGACAACTGGTTTAGTGTCTCCTGCATCATTCCCTTGGCTTTCTAAAACACTGGCCCAGCACTTGATTTTAGGGCCCTCCTGGTCTTCTTCTCATTTGCTTTTTATTCCCCTCTTCCACTCCCATCTTTGAGGGATTTTCCCAGGACTTAAAGATTTAGCTCAGAGGACTTCTCTGCTTGTTCTTACACTACTCTTGAGTACAAGCTACTTAGGCCTATAGATTTTAAATAGTTACAGATCATGAATAACCACAAGCTAGGATTTCAGACCCATATATGCTATGTAGAGGGAAAGCATGATCTCTCTGTTGAGGTTCAGACATAGATCTAGGTTCCATTTTGTTTCATTCTGAGCTCTTCCAACACTTTTTTGGTGTGAATGAGCACAAAACATTTACATCCAGTGGGTCAGCTCAGCCTTTGCTTCATACTTTTCCTGGTGATTTGCACCAGTTCAACGTGGGCATAAACGCATTACCCAATCAGGCTGGCATTTATCACTGCACTTGCAGTGCTGCCATCTCCAACCTGACTGCTCTGACTGAAGTAAATTGGTTGTGAAATGGGCAGCATTAGCATTGCAAGCGGGCTCTGAATTTTAGGATGCAAGTTCTGAAGTTTCCTGCTATCACTAAATGCCAAATTTCCTAGACGCCTCTGTAGTACGAACAAGTTAAACTGTCATTGAGGAGAAATGGCTACATGTATTTTCATTTCCTTCTCCACACCATGGTCAAAGGTGAATATCACTGCAAGGAGGAAGACAGCACAGTCACGTCCAGCATATATTCAACTTTTGCACGCAACGGGCTTGAGTCTTACTGATATTCATTGCAGGAGATACCTGGCACTTTATAGCCTTGATGTCCCAGAATCACCTTCCCCAAAATTTGAAAACTTAAATACTGTAATTACTTAATTGTCTTATTTAATTAAAGCCACACAGAAGCATGGCTGATAGATGGCATGCCACTATTATGCCACAGTAGGATCGCTCCCAGATGTGACAGAAATAAGTCTCCCTCTGTCCCTCACCCTGCACCCCTGTCCCTCTCACCTTCTTTAATCATGCACTTCTTAGCATAATTAAAGGCATTTCCTCCTTGGCCTTGTTGGCTGTGGGTACCAATTTGTAATCTAGGTTTGACTGGTGATTAACATGTCTTCAGAGCAAAACTGAGGGTATGCCTCTAGCCTCCTGTGAATGCTGCCACCTCCGTCCTTCTCATGTCATGCAGAAGGCTCTTCCCAGCCCGTCCCCATCTCCTTGCTCACTTACATACATCCACTGCTGCAGAGCGGAGCAGAGCATCCCTCAGTAATGGCAGGTCCCAACGCGTGTCCTGCAGATGCAACAGGCCTGAACAGTGTGGGTCGGAGAGGGGTTAAAGAAAAGCTTAAAGCCTCCCTGGATGCACTGCCTGGTAGCCTGTTTCACTATGCACAGGGCTGTCTGGTGTTTATGGCTTTGAACAGAAAGCCAGGTTTGCTCTTCGAGTTTCTGTATGAAATAGTGTGATAACATATCAAGCGACTAATGTCAAGAGACTTTGGGCTATATTCATAAATGCTTCAGTGAATCGGTAAAGACACAATAAATTATTGCTTCAGAAGTTTCTTCATTCACCTGCTCCAGGCAAACGGGAAAAGGACAATCAATATTTCTTTTTGAAATGCCAGAAATCCTAAACATATGAAATTTCCTGACAGTCCCTACATTTGCACTGGGATTTTATGAGGTTGCATCAGTTGACCTTCCCCCTTTCAGAGTTCAAGCAAGCTGAAAAAAAAAAAAAGAATTGCAATAAATATAGTCACAGATGGATTTAAGCACAATACCACAAACCAAAGGACATTCAGTAATCCAGAAAATGGGCCATATTCTAAAGGCAGTTCATTCTGAATTTTCAGTGAAGGAATTGATAACATTTCCCATTAAAATGGAAATAGAACGGAGTTCAGTGGGACAAAGTTTTGCTCCGTAAAAGCCTCTGATTCTCAGCCAGCATCTCAACAAAGCTTTACAGATGAGAGAAAGGGAAACTTTTGTTTGTTTGGTTGGTTTCTATAAAGAGCAGGGATTCAGGGAAGAAGCTGTTGGTGGTACTGCCCCAACGACCACTTGCAAGCCGGCCATTGCTCCTTCTTGATGATGCAGCCAGGTGCTGCTCATAGCAGACTGTGTGGCCATTCCTCATATGAAAGCAGGGACTTTTGTCTTCAGTGTCTTTTAGCTTTTGAAGCTTCTTCTTTCTGTCTTTGGTCTGCCTTTTTCTCCTGGCATGCCTGTTTCCCCCTCAGCCACTTCCACACATCCCCCCCATGCATGGGAAAATCCTTTGGATTTCACAAAGCACCCATCTTTCCCTTTTCTTTAAATTCCTCTTGAAAACTTTCCTCAGCCACAAGACCTACAAATCTCTCCCATCTGGGGCTGGTTAGGCAAATACGAGCTGTGACTTCTGGTTTTCTGCAAACTCTCCTCCTTTTATTGCTCCTCCACTTTTCCCAGCCCAGCCCTAAGCCAATTTTGCCCACCCCTTGCACCCTGCTAATGAGCAGATCTCGTGGTGAGGGGGCTCTCCTTTTCACAACCCACCTGCAAAATGCCCAGCACGGAGCCTTAGCTACCAGGTCCTCCGGCTAGGAATTTGCAGAGCACGCTCCTCTGTTGCTCCAGTTATGGAATCAGAGTGAGTGACCTTGCTGTCCGCACGCTGCCAGTGTCAGCATGTTGAGCGGTAACACCCTTGCCTTCTGCAGGCAAGCTCTCATCTATCAAATGGTTAAATATCCAGCTTTCTGCAAAGTTCAGATGCTCTTACACTGCTCACAAACACCGCTTTGTGCTTTGATCATTATTTGCACAACACTAGGTGCAAATCCAAAATTTGAGCACTAAGGCAAGCCCAAGCAGTTTCTCGAGCTGCCTTTTTCAGACGTCGCCCTGTGCCTATGCACAGCTCCTGGCACCTACCCCTATTTCAATGAAAATCTACAGGTCAAAACACTTTTAGATGTCTCTGACAAAAGTGCTGCGTGCCAGTAAATAAATTCTAGTTTATAAAACTGGCTTATTGGTGCGAGGAACAGGGAAGCCATTTTCCCACTGTGTCTCATCCCTGTCCCTAAATACATAGCACACACCACATATGGGGAGGTGAGACCTATGTGATAAATCGCAGAGCTTTGTGCTAAATGAAATTGTATTGCACCCCCAACAGCTTCGCCTGCCCTCTGACTTTTATCCCATCTCTCAGGATTTACTCCAACATTCCTCTGAACAGCCACCATTTAAAAACAGAAAAGCAACCCAGAAAGCCCACCATCACCGAAAAAACCACCCACCCAGCCACCTGCTGGAGGGTTTCTTTCCTTCTTCCACACAAGAATTTCCACACAACGCAATCTGGCCAAGGGATGAGATGAGCAGGATGTAGTCCTGGACTGGTTAGCAGTTTCTTTACACAGAACATCGCTGTGACCCTAAGGCTTTTATCCTGCAGCCATACAGAGTCCTGCTGTTTGGACATGGCAGCCTTTCACCACAAACGTGGCACAAGATGGGAAAGCAGAGAATCAGGCTGTGCAATGTGCAAATTTAATCTTTCAGAGAGAGAAATGAAAGGGCCATGGCACTGGGAAAGAGAGCTTTCCTGTTTCCTAGTGACACTCCATTTAGATCTGGAAGAGCTCCCAGAAAGGACTTTAAGTATGAGAGACCTTTGTTTTTGAAAACACAATTTTGGCTCATGTCAGAGGGGTTTTATGGTTTTCTGTGGGCATGGATAACTGGATTCGTGACAAGTCCTTTTGTATCCTTTACCAACAGAGGGATACAGAAGCTGTCACAGTATTTTTAAGTTTCAAAACCCACATTGCTCGTTTTTCCCTAATAATTTTGATCTATGCAGCATCACTGTCATCTGGTGTATACACATTTTACTTACCTTAATGTAGCACAACCTGTGTAATTTACTTGGATGAAGTCAAATTGATTCAATTTTGTACTTTTGATTCCCTTGCTAAGAGCTAATTCTCTTTTACCTCCCACAACAGAGCCCACAGCTCTCAGGATCAGAAAGTCTCAGAGGCCATGATGTACCGTTTAGCAATGACCATGAAGAATTTGGTAGCAGTGAATTTGTAGCAATATCTATATTAATATCATAGCATTTAAGTATGCAGCACTTAAATTAATATCCCAAGAACCAGCAGTGAGCTATAATGCAAATCATGTGTTGCATGAGCCTGTTGCAGCTTACATCGTCCCTTACGAGTGACCGTGCACATAATCTGATGTCAATTATTTCTATCCACATTGCCTATAACCATAGTCCAAAAGGGTGTTTGGCCATCACAGCCAAGGGATGGAGGGTAATTCAACAGAGAGGTTGATGAGTTCTCAGAGTCCACTGAGCAGGAGCCTGGAGCCCTGGGAGGCTTGTGGCAGTGTGACAATAGCCATGACCTGAAGTCACAGAGGCTGGGCTGGCACCGGGATGGGTATTTGGAGTTGTCCTCACTAGTAGAGACCAAAGAGGACTGGGGCCATGTGATTTCCTTAGTGCTGGGGACTTCTGTGTCCTTGGAGAAGGGGTGAGATTTACTTCAAACATCTTTAATAAAAGAAAATTATTATAAGCCATTCTCCAGGCAAAAGTTGTAAATACCACTGTGTATATTGGCTTTTAAAATAGAGACATTAGCCAGACTATCTCAGACTGTGTAATTTAGGGTCTTTTATCATTTCATCTTCCAGTTACAGTACCAAAAGGAGTGATGTCTGGAAGATAAATTTCACATGTGGAAGAAAATCCCTCACTTAAAATGTATTTAATACTTGAATGGTGTAATAGAAAGACCAGTTTTATTATTTTTCCAAAAATGGACTTAAAAACTCAGTACCTCCTGCAAAATGGCTGAGGTTTTGAAAACCACCTAAGCTTTTACAAGATTCAGAACTTTGCCTTCTTCAATATCTCAGGGACCAAAGTTATTGTAGTCTGAGAATCCCAGTATATTTTTCATGACACGTTAGTGTGCAGCAATGGGTTAAGCAGCAGGTTATTAAACCTAAACTACAGTAATGCCTATTTCCCAGTAGAATGGAAGATACAGACTTTACAAGTTTCTTAGGTTAAATTATAACAATGATTTTGACTGGTCTTCAAGCTCTTGCACTGAAGCAGATGTTCATACTTTACCTCCATGTGTGATATAGCTATTGAACAAAATTAAATGGCAGAGCAGATGCAGTCGATATGTGATGTATGCGATTTGGTGACCTTATGGAAGCAGGGAGGAAATCAGACTTCACAACTGTTCATGGTCTGTTCGTTGTTTGTGGAAGGTTAAGACCAACAGGTGAAAAAGATTGGGAGTTTATATTGAAAACAGGGTAGTCTGAATGAAAGAAACATACAGTCCCTGCCATGCAATCTACAGGTAATGTGTAATTATTGAAACGGAAACCTGTTTTTCACATGGCATGAAGGCAAAAGACTGTCACAGAAAACAAGGAGCACAGCAGATCTGCATTTGTATTTCACCTAAAGAAAACCCGGAATTAAGCCAACCTTAGCAGAAAAGTGCATGGCAAATTAGTCATTCCTCTCTTAGAGATAAGAAAAATTGTCCCAAGGACTGATGATCTCAGTGACATCTGTGTGTCCTGGAGTATGACCAGACATGCAGAGGTGCACCAGGTGAAGAACAAGACCAACCAGCAGGACCCAGGAGGTACCCTGTGCATCCTGCATTTGAGGATGGGAGATTGCAAGGGAGATTGCTGAGGCATCAAAAAATCCTTTACCTTATGAAATACACTTCATAATGTGTAAGCACATAAATCAACCTGGGAGAAATTTGTCCCTCTGCTCTGCCATGCAAATCATGGTGAAGCAGTAGGAGTGCAGTGTTTGCTTGGCTGCAGAGCATGACGGGGACTCAGTCCTCCACGCCTCCTGACACGGCAGGCCAGACCCCATTTCCTTCCCATCACCCCATCTGGTTAGGTGCCAGCGCTGCAGGCAGCACTCGCCTTTGCTACCAGAAGCCAACCTCCCTGCTTGCAGTAGCGCTGTACGTGTCCTGACTGGTCCCATGCTGGCATCTGCCCTCACTCGTGACCTGTCCTGGCCGACCCTACCTGCCCCAGCAGACTGACTTATGCATCAGCTAATTGGTGTCAGGAACCTGAACCACAAGGGAAAAGTTCGAAAATCCATGTGAAGATGCTCCTCGTCCATATAGTGCAAGTGTCCTGGCGTGCTTCAGTCCCTAGTCCCTGTATTCCGCCTAGAGATGCCCTGAAGGGGGTGTGTGCACGCACACAGTGTGTGAGCGAAGAGAACAGATTTTTGTGCTGCGTGCCCTTATCTGAAACGTATGGATTTCATAGGAGAAATCATGCAGAAGTTAGCCCAGAGATAAAAAAACTTTCCTCGTAGGTAGGTGTAACCAGGCCTATGTGTGATTTCTGACACGGGGGCCTCCAGCTTATGTCAGCAGTGTTTGTTCAGGCGCTGAGAGCAAGAGCTGGCAGTTGGTACTACTGAATTTCATTTGCTTGCTTTCTGACTTTCACAGTCACCCAGTTTTTCCTGCATGGTCAAGTGCTGCACCCCGACCAGGGGTGCTCATTCCTGCCAATGGGAATACATTTTTTTGGAGACTACTGCAAGTATTTGATTAACAGCATGCATCAGGAAACAACACCAGCTCCCAGTGTGTCTCCCCAATGCCACAGCATCACTTCTAGCCCACAGAGCAACCAACTCAGATTGCGCTCCTGGAGCATGGGTATACCCAAAAGGCAGTTTTCTGCCCAGAAAAGGCTCTTCTGCAGGAACGCCAATGTGGATCTGGTGAGCAGGCAGCAGAGACAGCCAGTGAAAACCCCATCCTTCATCCGGTCAAGGTGAAATGGATGTTACGTGCTTCAGGAGGGTTTGTTTTTCACCAAGTCTTTTCCAAAATTATGTTGATGGATGGCTGAGAGAGCATCTCCCCCCTCTGTCTGTACCCACATGTGCACAGAGGCTGGGGTCTTTGCCTATGGCGCCATTTCAGGGCCACATGTGGGAATGATGGTGTTCTGGTCAGCCATCCTCAGTACAGGTGTAAAAATCTTGATTTAAGATTAATTATGGCAAAGTAATTATTTCTGAGCCATGATGGCAGGCAGTCCCAATTAGCTCTAAATAGGATATAAGTAGTAGGGGGGAAAAAACCTTCTGTCGGGAGAATCTAAACTAGAAGAGGCCGAGGAGAGCCCAGACGCAAGCAAAATAAATAGAATTCTTTTCAAACGGAGCATTAGGTCATGTTATTGCTTCTCAGTTTCCAATAACCCCGAGTCCTGGAAAGAAGGCAGGCAGAAGGTTGGGCTTTCTCTGCTTTGCCGCAGATGGGGAATAGCCTTGCACCAGCCGCTGCTAAATAAAAAAAAATGAATAAACCACCCTTATCTGGGTAATATTCCGAAAGACAGCTCTCCCGTTGTTGCCAGCACCCATATCTTGGTAGCCATGTCCACAGCTTTTCATGTTTGGCACGTTTCACGTGCTCAACAGAGGCCCATCAGACAGCATTTCCTTCGGCCGGCCAAAGGAAATCCTGCCTGATTCCTCCCCGGTTTGTTCTGGGCGCAGCCGTATGGCGAGCGTCTCATGCCTTTGGGTTTCCTCCTGATCAATAGACTTGAGCTGCCGGGCAGCTGCATTTTCAAGAGCTACACGTAAAGATGTTCAAGAGGATCTCAGACTCATTAATAATGTTTTACAGTGTTATCTCAAAAAAATATTTACAGCTTTCCTTAAACATTACAACTAACTTTCTGATTTTAATATACATTTGTCCCATGGGTTTTTCACCCATTAAGATAGATTAAGTGACTATTCTAATGTACAATAGCAGATTTTGCCCTGTGGTTTAGTGGCTGGCTGTGGTTGACTGATA